>JZLH01S0128502.1:22104-37316 GCA_001188425.1 Eucidaris tribuloides
GCACCGATCGCCTAGACTATTATGACTTTCAAAGACCACCTAGTTATTTACAGATGGCCTTATTACAGCGTAGTTTGCAACTCCGTAAAGTGAATCTTTAGGTTGTGAGACAATTTTAGTGCAAACTTGCAGCACTTTAGGACCTTTTATGTTGTGCAAATTTACAGAGTGACAGAATCTTTATGCAATTAAACGTATGGCCTTAGCAACAAGTTTCTAACTCTGTTGATTTCTATAGTTCTACCGAGTGTTCCAGAAAAAAAAACGATACACTTTTAAAATGGCCCCAAATAAATATCATTTCATTTTTTTTGAAAGTTTATATATATATATTTTTTTTTTTGGAAAGTTGAGAATCTCTTCCTTAATATAACATCAAAAAGTCTGAAATTGTTTTATGCCGGAGAGAGCACAACCCACTTTTGTAAAGGACATGAAAATTAGCTTGCGCAAGAACTGGCTATTCACTGTTACAACATATTCAAGCTCTTTTTGATTTTGTGTGGAGCTAGTTGGGGATTGGGATATGTAACTTAAAAATCTTGATGACTGAAAGCATGAATGACTTACGTATTCGGTTGAAAGGGTAGTGGGGTGGTGGGGGTTTGGGGTGGTGGGGGTGTGCGGTGGTGAGAGTGGTGTGGGTGGTCGGTTTGGTGGGGGTGTATGGTGGGGTGTATCAGGGTTAACTAAACCCATCACCCTACCACCCCTCCACACCACCACCCCAACTTCCCTTACACCCCACATCCGCACCCCATACCACCAACACTCCAACCACTCTTCACCCCACCATTCCACTACGCCTTCACCCCAATACACACAAAATCAAAGAGAGCTTGAATCTGTTGTTACAGTGGATAGCCAATTCCTGCGCAACCAAATTTTCATGTCCTTTATAAGAGTGAGCAGTGCTCACTCAAGCATAAAACAATTTTAGACTTTTAGGTGTAGGAAAGAAGAGATTTTCAGCTTTAAACATTTTTCCAAAAAAATTAAATAATACTTATTTGGGGGCCATTTTAAACGTGTATCGTTTTTTCCTGGGGCACTCGGTATAGTGTGGGTTTTCAATATTTAATTTTTCAGTATTTACTTGGCAGTTTTGAACAAAGAGTTTGAATTCTGCTCATTCAAAGCTCCATGACCATCTAAATCGTCAACTTTTCTTTCATACTGAAGATAACAGAATCCGGGGTTTGTCAGGTTTCTCTCCTAAACCACAACATTGGTGGGACCACGTCTCCTTGGCAACCGACAAGCTAAGATGCGGCGAAACTCCTCTTGGAATGTAGGATGCTTTAAACCGTAGATGATGGGATTCACGGCACTATTCCCAATTATTGCTATGGTAGAGTAGAAGGCAGCTACATCTCGACCAGGCTTGATGGTAGTCACGAAAAGGGGTAGGATGCACAAGCAGAAGACCACGAACACGAGAAAGAGGTTTTTCGTGATTTTTGTTTCTCTCTTGTTAAACAATGACTTCAAGTTGCTGGCAGGGGGCGGACGATTGTTTTCCTTCGGATTATCTGCACCGGGAAACTTAGATCGAAAATTGCGATGATTTTCTCGGACAAATCTGAGGATTTTAATATAGAACACAGCAATAGTTATGGTACACACCGAAAGAAGAAGTGATTGCATGGTATTTAGGTAGATCTCATTGTAGTTATCTGTGTCGACGAAACACCATTTGTAATAACTAGAGTAACCAAAGCTGTTGATACCAAATGCAGCGGGAGGCACTACAATAATTATTGACACGACCCAAATGACGATAGCTAAGACTATGACTCCTTTGGTGCTACGAATACATCGATGAGCACGAATCGACTTAGTGATGCCGTACCAACGGGTAAAGGCGATGGCCGTTAGGGTGAGGATACTGCAAAATGATGTGGTCGTTGTTATTTCACCGACAATTGTGCAGATAACGTGCGGGAAAGGTAGGCCGGTCTTGCTGAGCAGAGCGGCGGACTGGAAAGGTAAAATTAAGCACGTTATGATGTCGGCGATGCTCAAACTGACAACGAGCACGTTGGTCAAAGTTTGCAACTTTTTTCGAGACAAACGAACAGACAAAGATGAAACAACTGAGTCCCCGCCAATCCGAGAAGGCAAATATCGATAAAAATGACAGCAGTGAGGAATCTGTGAACTTCGTTACCATCAGTATCATCTTCCATCGCGTAATTTGGTGGTGGTGACGACAGCAGTGTCATTGTTTAATTTGGATCAAATGTAACTTGCCTTAGAAACTCGATTAATTTCTTCACAGTTTATGCAGTTTATATTACTTCAAGACAAATGAATACTTGTGTAATCTTTCAATCCATGCATAAGGTGACCGTCAGAAAACCTATTACGATTGGTATAGCGAGGCACTGGCTGTAATGTCTCAAAACGTATTTTCGTCCAACTAAGGTAACACGAAACCGTGTTTGGTGTTATGTGTATCCTGAATGATTTCAGGACTGAAATTCTTTGACATGAACATCAGACAACGTACTTGTGATATCAAAACTGATACAATATTAACGAACAGCATATGTACAGGCAGATTGTTGACATTTGAAATTCCATTAGGTTGATCACTTTATGTCGACAAAATTGTTTGGTTCTACCAAGATCATTAAACATTTACATAACTGTTGTTAAAAGTGCAAAGAGGGACTCATCAGAATTGTATTTCCTTTAATACAGCCAACCGCTTCATGTAGGGTATCTGATGTAGGGGTATGCTTCCAAGAGTTTGTGGAAAAATACAAATCCCCCCTCTCTTGTTTGTTTGTTGTTGTTTTCAATGTGAGTAATATTGATGCAGACTTTCTATATCACGTTTAAAGCATCAAAATAGATGACATGCGTAAGACTGAGCCTTCATTGCGAAAATTCACATCAAGGTTAACTCATAGCGGAAACTTGAAACAAAATATAATCTTGAAAAAAAAATCATATATTGCTAAGCAATTTTAATGGACAAATTTTAATTTGATTTGTCCAAGAATAATTGGTGACTATTATTTACACGCCACACATCTCACGCATGAAGTTGAATTACATTTGATATTTGATTTTGATTAGATAACATTTGTTAAAAGCAAAAGTAGCACTTCAACTCTAAAATGGTCGAGTAAAATATCAGGGTGGTTAAAAATCTTTTTTTTTTTAATATGAAACGCGATAACGTTCAATCCCATCACGGTAAGTTTGAACGCGGAGAAACATATTACTTGATATCCTTCTTTAACAACGTAACGCTCAAATGGAACAAGCGGATCATCAATTCATCTCAGTGACGAATTCAAATCTCAGTTTTTCATATATTATAGATGGGTATTCGCTGAGAGAGCGGGAGCAATTTACAAATTTCGATACTTGGTCAATTACATTTATACCGTCCTTACTGAGTGAATAATTGATTTATGTCACCTATTTATTTCCTCGTCTGAATTAAAAGGATTGGTTGGGATGGCTGGTTGGCTACGTTAAGGAAAACAAAGGAAAATTGTCTGTATCAAATGACGCAATTATTTTGAAAGCATTTTTACTATCCATCATAAATGAATATTAATACACCCATCTCCCAAGCCCTTATCAATCAAATATACTGCTTATGATACCAGATCAATGTATCTCATGTATTATAAATCGGGTCAACATATTGGAGTTGAACCAAGTAAGCAAAGAGTGAGGATTCTACAACCCCTCCCCCGTAAAAAGAGTGGGAGAGAGAGGGGGGGGGGGGTTTGTGGGGTTTTGTTTAGGTATTCAATGTATACATTTACGTGGAGTCGGGGTTGTTCATAAGTTTTGCGTGTAAGGGTAATTTATGGGTCTGAATTTGAAATAGTTTTAGCCGTTTTAACATTCAGAAGTAGGCCCTTATTGCCACGGTAATGAAATTATTGTAAGCAGTAGATTTATGTGTTGTTTTAAATACTGGATAAAATGAAAATGGTGTCCCCGGACAACAGCTGGAGAAACAACTCATACGTCTGCGATATTGATTTATCCCCACGCCACCCACCACAACTCCACTCCAACTGCTTCCCTCTCCAATGAGAATTGAATTTTGAAATGAATCGAAAGAAAGAAGGAAAATAGCTGGTTCGTTGTTTGTTATAAATCTGGCATTGACACAATTCTCCCGTCCTGCTTTTCTGTAACATCGTCATCGTAAGAATTTTTCACAACAGATGGATGATTTAATTTTGGTGTCCATATTTGTTTTGCTTTGATGCATTGATTTTAATTGACATAAACCAACAACATACATCTTTACTAATTTATTTATTTATTATGTCTTTTTTTCAGTAGGGTAGCTCCATCAGTGGTTGAGCACGGTTTTCCGTGGAGGCCCTACAACAAAATACAAAGAATAAACTGACAAACATTATAAACAAACGAGCACGAGTTTTAAATGAAACATATGTTCAATCAGTTAAGCTAAACAAAATGGACCAGCTTATAAGAGGTTTGAACGAATATGGCGCCAAAACAAAAGAGAAAATGATAAACTAATAAGTCCAGACTTGAGAATGTATACGCTCGTTTCAATGTTCACTTCGATAGACACTGGGAATCAGTGTGTCTCCACCTGGAGGTGTAGTTGTGAAACCAATGCGTACTTTATTCAGAAAAGTAAAATGTAGGCAGATGTTGAAGCAATATTCTCAAACTAAAAGAATTCGTCGAAGCCAGCTGGCAGGTGTCAGGGATTTTGCAAATGTATCGATAAATCGTTTTGACGTAAAAGATTCCAGGTTTTCAAATCAATGGAAGACGAATAAATGTTTGAACAGGCGTTGCGTGCACACCGTTTTTAATTAAGTTGTTTTGTTATATCATAGAAATTGCGATCGAATAATTTTTATTTGCAGTTGAAGACAAATGAACAAACTTTTAGTTTTAATTAGATAGGTGCAAATTGACGACAGTCACGAAAACCAACGATGATCACTATAAAAAACAAGACTGATAATTCTAAAATCCAGTTGAAAGCTGTCAAATGGGTGCGTGTCATTCGTCCGCATAATAATCCGTACAGCCTGATCGTAACTCATATCTGAACATCTCAGCAGCTCAACGGTAAGAACGCTGCTTTAGTTCTCTTATCTAGCTTTATGTTGCTTTGATAAATGTACACAAGAAATTCAAGAAATAATAATAAGTTCTATCTAATTTTGTCATAAGGGTTCTGTTAAGTCTTTTGTCCTTTTGTGGAGATCCAGACATTATTTCATATCGGTAAGAATAATTTTAACTATCGTTTGTGATCGTTTGAATCTGATATGCATGTGTGTGTTTTTCCCCGGGGATTGTTCGTTCAGTAATTTGACAGTTTAGTATAAAAGGAAAGTCTTAATTTGATGCGATTCATTCACAGATATTGTTCAATAAAAAGGGCTGAATTCACCCCATGTTTGTGGATAACCATGTACTCATTTTTACTTATTTATTCATTTTATTTATTTATCTATTTTTTTTTTGGGGGGGGGGGTCATTTATTCAGAAATATCTATTTGAAATTGCATTCTTGATGTCGTGATGTTATTGTGAATCATGTCCTCGATAAAGGATCATTTAAAAAAAGAGAGAAAAGACAACAGTGTTGAATTTGATTCATCAATAATGGTAGGACAAAGGTCGTTGTAAGTATGGGCGGAATTCAGGGGAACGAGGGGGACGTGTCCCTCACTAACTGACGGGCCGAGGACACAATATTAAATATCCCCCCCCACACCCACATACAAACACACACAATTTTTTTGCACCTTAAAGTATCCCACGCACTGTAAAAAGCGTGTTTAGCAATTAAAGGTATCGTATAACAATATTTCCATTATAAAAATGTGAGCTACATTATTCCCCATGCTACTAGTGTCCTTGATAAGGTCGAAAATGAAGCTCTGAAAAAAATACAGTTCAAAATGATCATTAAGTGATTTAAAAAAAGTAAAAATCATTGAGAGACCTTTTCCGCATAGACTGCTGTGTTGCAGAATTTTCATCAGCCGAGAATAATTAATGTACCAATTTTTATATGTACATATTTTACAAGTGACAGGGTAACTACCTGAACCTTTTGTTTGTCCATTCAAACACCGTCAGAGATGTCAGATTGCCAAGTTTGCAATTTTTCAAAACCGGTCTTCCACAATGTTATATATTTTCTTTAAGCATTAGTGTCAAGAAAGAGATGGCAGAGATGAGTTAATATTATATACGTAAAGATTATTGACACTTCGAGAAATTGACAGTTGACACTGATGTTTAGTTATTTGATACACTACGTTTAGCCTCTGTGCATAGTTATAAAGTGATAGGAAGAATGTGTTCAGAAACAATTGGATGCGTTTAGTCGCTGAACACTAAATTTAGTGTTGGATATGAGTGGATATGTGAATTACATGCGAAGGTATTGTGAAATAATACTTCACCTGATCCATATCATCATCTGGTTCTAAATTCACAATTGTAATTACAACAATCATATTACAGTGATAGGCTAACATTGTGGAGCTTCAATTTAAAAAAAAAGTCAAACTTTGATATCTGAGCTATGTAGTAGTGTTCAAATGGACAAATAAACACCCTAGAATACAAAAGTTTGGAAAGTTATGCTGCCAGTGGCAAGGTATGCATGAACAAGCAATTAGTACTCCACCCGACTATAAATTAGTCCAATCTGCACACAGTAAGTCTATGGGAGGAAATGGGCAGGTGAATCCGGTCAATTTGAATGCTTGTAGATTTTCACTTTTTTAAAGCACAAATCATCATTTTGAAATACAATTTTTCAGGGCTTCGTTTTTAGACCTTATCAAAGACACGTGGAGCATGGAGGATTATGTAGCTCACATTTTTTTTTTAAACTTTGGTAAATGTTGGCCAATGGCTTTAAATGTAAATGACATGATTGGGGGTAGTCCTCAATTTGGGGTAAAGCTATTCCAGAATCAAGTGAACTATGCAAGGATTCTACTGTGAACATTTTGTAGTCAAGAGTTGGCTCATTTTGAAATAACTTCCACAAGTGTGCCCTGTGACAGACAATTTGTTATATAGCTTTTTTATGGGATTAATTCCTCTAGAGCCTCGAGAAAAATAAAGTATTGGTATGTTTATGTTTGATTCTCCTTAAAAAACAAATTCAATATAGATCCTTTCAGCCAGGAGATACACACCAGCTGGTGTATCTTTGGTATATTTTTCAACCAGTTTATGGTTTGATGGGCATTTTTACCTCTCCCAATCATGTCGCTTCCCTTTCAGATTAAGATGAGGAGGATCATGATGGACAAAACAATTAACTCTTTACACGCTGAATTTATTTTGAGGGGATAATAATGACAATTGTTCTTCTCACATTTTCTTTGAATTTCGCTTTCCTTTTTGTGGTAATGAAAACAGTTTTTTTCTATAGATCTTACTTAAGCAAACTAGCTATTTTTTAAGTGTCTCCTGTGCAAATTTGAAGAAAAAATATAATTATTACGATTGCTCAATTTAATTTTACGAATGTGCACTGGAGACTCTTTGGCATGCTAAGGGTTAATAATGGATATAATAGTAATAATAATGATAACGTATACTTACTTCTACTGCTGCTACTAATGCTGCTGCTACTGCTACTTCTACTTCTACTGTTGGTGCTGTTGCTACTACTACTACTACTACTACTACTACTACCCTCCCTACTGTGCTGTTGCTACTACTACTACTACTACTACTACTACTACCCTCCCTACTCAAAAGTATTGCAACATACACTATAACGCATACATTTTGAGTTGAAGGGGTCTTTCTGTAATGATGTCCTAATGAAGTTTATTATTGGAAAATAACAAATTATTTGAAAAGAAATTAATGAATATAATTTCTCCTTTCTTCTCCAGGGCGGAGAGATTATCAAATGCAGGCGCACCAACGACAGAGGGGCTGGAACATAAAAATTTAACATTTTTTCGCCTCCCTGTAGGGGTGGGGTCTTTGCTCACTCTAGCATTGTAATTCGATTTCATATTTGCCGTCAAACGGTTTTGATGGTTTGGAAAGACTTCCTACTAAAAAAAAATGCCAATATGCGCCTTTGATGCGGTCTCAGAAAGAAGACACCGCGCCGCAAAGAGGAAAGCGCCTCCCATCTTCATAAGACAGTGAAATGGGAGAATAAGGCTACTAATGAAAGATGATGGTCTTCTCTCCACATTATTGTATCCAATGTACTGAAAAGTCGCATGACGTACATTTTTGGATGTTTACAATAGTAAACCGCCTTTACAATTCAGAAAGAATAAGAAATTATAACCTGAAAACATGGAAAAGGTCTTGTTTAAAATATGGGGCGTTTCCTCCTTACCACTGTCTTATGAAGATAGGAGGTCACTTTCGTCTTCGAGGGGTGTGGTCTTCTTTCTGAGACCCCTTCAGAGGATCATAGTGACATATTTTGTTTGCTGGAAGTCTTTACAAACCATCAAAACCGTTTTATTGGTAATAAGAAACCGAATTACGATGCTAGTGTGAATTAAAACCCCACCCCTACGGGAGGCGAAAAGGGGGTCAAATTTTTATGTTCCAGCCCCTCTGTCGTGGGTGCGTCTGCATTTGATAATCTCTCCGCCTTGGAGAAGAAACAAGAAACAATATTCATTGATGTCTTTTCAAATAATTTGTTAATTTCCAATAATAAACGTATTAGGACATCATTATAGAAAGACCCATTCAACGTAAAATACATGCGTTATAATGTATGTTGCAATACTTTTGAGTAGGGAGGGTACTACTACTGCTGCTACTACTACTATTACTACTACTACTACTACTACTACTACTACTTGTTGTTGCTTTTGTTGCTATTATTATTATTATTATTATCAATGATATGAATGTCACATGTGATTCGTCTTCTTTATGCTGTTGTGAGTTTTATATCACCATCAACTACTATGACACTGCGCTTTAACAGATCCTGCCGCTCTGACAGCAAGATGATCATGAAAGGGTTCACGTTGTTTTCAACGTTGGTGGCAGTAGTCCTGTTGAACGGGAATCTAGCTGCAGGGACCTCGCAGGAGGACGTCATAGAATCCAGGAGTCGAACCTTAAAGACTCTTGCTAAATCCTGCTCTCAGTTTCAACGTAAGTCAAAAGTAAACTATACACTTCTCTTTTATCATTTTGACTCCATTGATGATGATTATCATGTAGAGGTGTCGTGGCTAAGCGGTCGATCGCTCGTCTCCCAATCTAATTATTATTATCATTATTATTATTATTATTATTATTATTATTAATGTCACTTTGATTACTGTGACACCAAGGATTTACAAAACGACAGGATTGGAAGCAAAGGCCAGTTTCTTTGTTGTGCATTGAGCCAGGTCTGCCACGACATTGAAATGCAAATTATGTTCGCAGATGCGTAGAACTTCACGGAACAGCCACACGAGTGCTACTGCGCACGCTCACAATTTCCTTCAACTGACCCCTAGGTCACTAGAACAGTTTCATATTAAATGCAAATTTTATGCATACTATTCTAACGAAAGGTTACTCTTGGCAACC
The DNA here is from genome assembly GCA_001188425.1 of Eucidaris tribuloides. Lineage (NCBI taxonomy): Eukaryota > Metazoa > Echinodermata > Echinoidea > Cidaroida > Cidaridae > Eucidaris > Eucidaris tribuloides. Next base: position 31,681 of record JZLH01S0128502.1, read on the forward strand.
AGATACCAGACATAGCAAACACCTTTGCTTGCAAGGTACATTTTTATTATTGATTTTCCATAGCAACACATGAAAGAAATATCTCATCTACTTGTCTAGGCTGATCCATCCTCTGTAGTATGAAACCCTCTTCGAGCATTATCCATACATCAATTTCTCTCATCTTGTGACCATGTTATTCTTCTGTATTCTGTTGTCATCTCTTCCGTCGCTTTTGTCTCCCTCTTTTCCTTTTCCGGAACGAGGTTGCCATTCTGTTACCCTCTTTGTCCAATGATTATTTGTTATCCTGGCGATATGTCCTGACCTCCTCCATTCAATTTATTTAATTTTCTCAATGGTATCTTTGATTTGGGTTCATACGTATGTCTGAGGTATTACACCTGTCTCGTATTTATGCATTTAGCGTCTTTCTTTCCATGGCTCTCTGAGTAATAAGACGCTGTTTTTTTTCATTTCTTTAGCCTTATATAGACCCATTGTTCGGCACCATATGTCATAGTTTGTAGCACACATTGGTTTAATACCAGGATATAATATCCCGTCACTAGGCTGCAAAATAAAGTATTCATAAATTTAAATTGCTTGTGGTAATATTTGAAAGGACATCCATCACCTGCACATTTCCTGAGAACATCTCGGTGCATGCATGATTTATCGCCGACATTTTTACGTTAGATTGCACTATCAATTTTTCTTTAACTTCTTACACAAGTTTCGTTTAAATGAAATTCGTCCTTTAAGGCTCGTTTACACTATGTTCCCGGTGGCCACGGCAGCCCCGTTTGCCCGAAACGTAGTTAACCGTGGGATTTTGGCCATGTTCTTACTCCGTATTCAAGTTTTATTAGGTCTTGCTAAGTTTTCTTACGATCTATCGCGGTATCCGTGACAGGCCTAGGGAAGAAATAAGCTGCCGAGTCCCGGAGGCTCAAAGGCTCACTACGTTCGGCCCGCGGTCTACCACGGATGCCAGTACGTTCCCTTCCGACCCGTCACCTTCTGTTGGGGTCCCTTACGTTTTCCACGTTCTCATCAAGGTCTGGCACGTTTTTAACGCTCTCTAACCCTTCTACGGATGGAACGTGAATGTTTGGGTAGATTTGGAGCACGTTTGCGCCTACGGTAAAGAAAGCTTTCCGAGCAATAGCAACAGCAGTGTGTATTAAAGAAATGGTACAAGTGAAAATTATAATTTTGTTATATAAAATCATATACATCCTTGTTATGTTTGGTATTTTGACAAAGCTAAAAGACCATATATTTCAATAAAATTAATTTTATGTGGTTTTGTCTAACCTGAGATATGATGAATTTTCTGCACCAAATAATGCAAAATCGCTATTGTACCACTGTCTGCGTTTGTAAATTTTGAAGAAAAAAAATAAATGCGTGCAATCATGATATGGTTCAGTGATCATCACAAACATATTTCAAGCATTTAGAAGTTATATTTATTTATATTTACATAATTTACATAGAAAAAAGGAAAATTTGCATTAACAACGGACACGAAATTGAAACACATGCACATGGTTCAACATGGAAAGAGTTTTAATGTTCAGTCAATGAATGGTACGTCGCCCTACAACAGAGGCCTTTGTTGTTGATGGCCTTTCAACATCAAGAAACCCATTTAGTATATTACATATTTTATCAAGAGTGAATGCTTATCTGAGTTCACTCATTATTTTTTCTTACTTTGCGGTGTTAGGCCTAAATTGTCTTATTTTTTTTATTATGATTAACACATTCTGTTTCAAAGTCAAATGCTGATTTCAAACGCGATTTTGACCGACTGAAAAAAAAAAAGTTTTCATTACTCTTGATTAACAAAAGCAAGTTCGATGAAATAAAGTGAATGAGAAAGACTGGTTATTCAACTGATACCATATATCACAAACTTTCCGAGAAAATTTAGTACCATTTTTTTTTTTCAGATCGTCCCATTTTTGGCATACTGACAGCAAAATATATACTCTGCCATATAATTGAAATTGGCACCCTCCTGCCAAACTTGCTAGAGGTGTATTTCAAGCTTCAGGGATATCCGTGTAGTCTCCCCTCCTGCCGGACCGGCCAGCTTTTATACTCCCTCCCAGACCGCCTTCGCCGTATCAGACCGTATTACATCGCAATGCGCCGTATTCTTTCAGGCCCCAAAACTGTCACTTGCCTGAACGTACCGTAACTGAACGCAACAAAATGGCTACCATACACCTTTGATTACCGTCAGAACCGTGACAAAACGCGGCAGAACGTGACAAAACTTGAAAGGATCGTGAGATGCCGGGAAATACACATGCTTCCAGTCCCGCTACGGACCGCCTCTAAGTAGTGTTGCGGCTTATTAAGTACTCTCACTATCTATTGCGTTTACCTCGTTTTACTACGGGCTACCAGGTTTCCCATCGGCACCGTGACTACCGTGGCAAATTTTTTGACAGTTAAAAAATCTGGCCCGGCATCTACGGCAATCACGGACTGTCACGTTTGCCCAGCCCGTTCTACTGCGTGATTGCACGTCCATCCCGTTTTGTCCACGGTGGCCTGAAACGTGGTTGCCGTGGCCGCCGGGAACATAGTGTAAACGCGGCTTTACAAGCGTAAGTTGTAATAATTACAGTTTTACAAACTGGTTTATTGTTTAATTTTCAGTCATTTCATTATGTATAAGAAAGATGAACAAATAAGCAAAAAAAATCAAAAGTTGAAATCATTACAATGTAAAAAAAATATAAACCCATATCTTTGATCTTTCATATGAATTGCATTAGAAGCTACCCTTCTTTTCTGAAGTCTACTGCTTATGAACCAAAACTGCCAAAAATGTGTGTAATGTAATCTACGTTGTATTTAAAAAAGTGAAGAAATAAGAAAAAAAATTAATTGTACACATTCTAGAAAGATAGCTTTCTTTCAGTTACTCATTTCATGGTCCATAGGCCAAATGACATGAGCTTAACAATTTAAAACCGTACAATCAATTATGCAAATACAAATACAAACACAAATACGGGATATAAGAAATAATTATACAAGTAGGCCTATAGACAAACAGAACAGACACACAAATCCACAACAAATGAATATGATAGATTACACATAACAGATAAGGCCACCCATTTTGCATATGTACCCTATCCCTCCCCCCCCCACATTATCAAGTTAACAAATGAAACAGGATTCAATACAATTACAGTAATCAAACTGATAATTTATGCAATATATGAAATACGCTATCATAATAGGTGACATATAATGTAGCCCATCCATTTGACATTTGTATATAGAGCCCCACCCCATCAAGTTAACGCACGAAATAGGATTGTTTGTATTTAGGATTTTTTTTTGAAAAAAAACACAACAAAGTAACAAAGAAATACAAATCAATATCAATATCAAATTTAATGAATTCAAATTGGTAACAAATATCATTACATGTATAACAAAGTATAAAGAAATGAAACCTCTATCTTCAATCACTTTCATGTAGATTGCAACATAAATTGCATTCTTGTTTCCATAAATCTTCAGACCTTTATGAAAATATAATTTTTTGGCATCATTTCAGGTTTACATTGACAGTTATCCATAAGTTTGCACATAAAATGTAGTTATAGAAAACGTAGTTTTGATATCTATTTTTTCATTTAACTTATCTTCTTAGTCGTAGCTATAACCAGTTTTCTGTTAATTAAAACAGAAAATCAGCCCAAAATGCAATTTTCGATAAAGTACCCAAATTATCGTTCCGTAATGTGGCTACCTTGTTTGCTTGGTTTAGGTGTCGTGTGCAAGCGGACACACGACTGATCAATAACAATACAAATTGTGCGCGCTTCCGGTCCTGTCTTGCTATATTCGTCCTAGGTGACACAGTGTATAGTAATGCCAATATAACCGTTTTAAGACCGTTACAAACACTACAAAACAGAGCCTTAAGGGCGGTTTTGAAAGTGGAACCTCGTTTTCATACAGCTCAGTTATATCTGTTGCTCAAATTAGATAACATTGACGTCAGATTTAGAAAACGGCAAGCAGTGATGATGCACAACATATTTTATTCCAAGGCTCCTAAATATCTTACTAATAGATTTCATGTCGTTAATAATAGATACAACATTAGAGGCTCTGGTCTTGACTTTCGTATTCCTATGGTGAGAAACAATTTTATGCAAAGAAGTCTTTCCTATAGAGGGGTTAAAGTTTGGAATATGTTGCCGATGACAATGAAAGTAATAAATAGAGTGGAGTCCTTTAAATTACACCTCAAAAGTATGAGTTTTTGTTAAATAATAATTCATGTTTCTCCAGACAAAGCAATCCATTGTAATGCATCATTTCGGTTAACAACAGCAACTACCAACAACATCGCTGGTGGATGGGGGGTGGGGGAGGGGGGAGGAGGAATGGGGATAATTTATACATTTTCCCTCCTACTTGTATTTGGTTATCGTGTTTAATAAGTTGGTTTTTTTGGTTATATTTGTAAATCATTGTAATTTTCACATTTGTTTTCTTATCGTGTTCAATAAGTTTTCTCTAATACTTGTTGATCACTGTGATATTTACTTTTTTTTTTAACTTGTAGTATATTATGTGTGTAGTATGTTATATTTTCTTTATGTATTTGTGTATGTATGATATTGTTTTGTTCAGTTTTTATCTTAAAAATATATTATTGTATTGATGTTTTTATTATGCACGGACCCATTGAAAAACAGTCTAGTGCTGAATGGGTTGTCCGTGTTGAAAGAAATGAAATGAAATGAATGAAATGAAATGAAATTATTATTATTACTACTGTTATTATTACTATTATTATTACTATTATTATTACTATTATTACTACTATTATTATTACTAATATTATTACTAATATTATTACTAATCTTATTACAAATATTATTACTATTATTACTATTATTACTATTATTACTATTATTACTATTATTACTATTATTACTATTACTATTACTATTACTATTACTATTATTACTATTATTACTATTACTATTACTACTATTACTATTATTACTATTACTATTATTACTATTACTATTATTACTATTACTATTACTATTACTATAATAGTATTACTATTACAATTATTATTATATAATATTATATCCCTCTATGAATATTCATTAGCATTTTCTAAATCGCAATTGGTTGATTGATGCTAATACGATCAAACATAATTTCACTAGAAATAAAAAATCCTCGCCACAGCTCCGTATATTTTTCACTATTTTTGTCCCGGCAGCACTGCGCATACTGCGCATGCTCATAACCCAAAATCAAAATGGCGTCTCATTCGCCGCGAAACTCAAAATGACAATTTTAGTATACTAATTGCCATGTTATTTTTATTTTAATGTTATTATAAACATTTAATTGGTGTTACAATGAAGATTTCACGTTGACCCTTCGGATTATTAGCGCCGATTTATGAATCATAAATTGAAATGCGGAAAATTTACCAAAAATTAACTCGCATCGCGTACGGCTGCGGCTTACTGCGCCAGCGCCCGCAGGCAACGTGTGCGGGCTGTGTACATACTGCCTGCACAGCAAATTGGTCAGTTGCGTAGAAACTTTTCCGTTTCGGAAGCAGACTGCGATAATACTCA
>JZLH01S0128504.1:7244-23377 GCA_001188425.1 Eucidaris tribuloides
TTAAAAGCAACAAAAATGAAAATTACATTAAAGATAAAGCCCAAATGTTCTGTATCAACTTGGTAGAGATTTAAATGGAAACTCATTTGAATTGATCCATTGCTGAAAGCCACATTCAGGGCTCGACTTTAGCATGGGCCATTGGACAATTGGCCCCCCAGAATTGCTTCGGGCTCCTTAGAAGTGTATAAAAAAGCCCACCTGGCTCGTTAAGTTTTAGAAATACAGGCATACAACCAGTTATGACTGAGGGAAACATGACTCCCCAAAGCTCAATTTGGCTCCCTAAACAAGTCCCTGAGGAGCCCGGCTGGCTCCCTAAAGAAAAAGTTAAGGTCAAGCCCTGCACATTATACACATGTAATTTTTTCTTAATGATAATAAAATGTTCTTATTACATTATACATGCATTTTAATGTGTTGTTCACATTGTTTTTTGTGTCCCTGAAACCCAGAATTTTGCCTTATACAACCAACATTGTATGGCTGTATGCCATACACATGCAGAGGAGGATTGTTGGTAAAATGAAGCACACATTTGCACTGCTGTGTGATAGTATTTGAATTAAGTGCTGCAAAACTGTCTTGTAGTCCCACTTTGCTAGTAGTTTTTTTCCCTTCCATTCATGCCCTCTTCTCATGCCCTCAGGCACATAATCCAACAACAAGTGTTTTCTACTTCTGGTGGTCATCATGCCTTTCATTCTAATCTCAACATAGAATGAATTGTCTGAGCTGGTGTCCATCCCTCTTATGTTTACCCTCTGGGGAAACCTACTCATATTCAGTGAGGCTATTTCTGTAGAATTGTCCATTTTTTAGAAGGACATTGGCCGCTCTATTCCATCTTTTTTCCATCTGGATGTGGTCTTTTTGCATACGGTGAGTTTTGTATGACTAGATATTAGGGATGATTGTGATGAGAATCACTACAGTCTGTGTATAAACAACTTTAAACAAGTGTAGTTGAGTGGGGTAGTCAGTTTATCCATCATTCATTCAAAGCTGATTATTGTAAAAGTGGAAATTTTTGCGCGATTAATTTTTTGCGCTTGCAGAGTTTGGTGATATTTGGCGTGTTTTTAAATTTGTGGAGAACCGAACTACAGAGCAAGCAACCATAAGCGGCATAATGATGCCTCTGCAGCCAGCCACACATGTACACACAGTAAAATTCAAAAGACACTGAAAGGGTGCCAAAATTAAATGATTCGCTTTGCAGAAAAAATTTTGCGTGTTTTTATTTTCGCGCTATCATCAGCATGAGCGAAATGTGCGAAAAATTTTCACAATGCGAAATACTTCCGACATTTAGCAGTAGACCTTTTTTATGCGCTAACGAAGGTTGCGGAACGGCATTATGTTTCGGGTTGTCCGTCACGTCGTCGTCCGGTACCGTCCGGTGGGGCCGGATCTCGGGCGCTTTTACCGCGATTACTTGAGACCCATCGGATTTTGATATCGTGTACTCGGACAAGGTAGTTGTACTATGGAGCACCATGACTATTAGATTTTTGTGAGCTGAAAGCGTCAAGGTCAAAGGTCACGCTGGCAACATTTATATATGCTCTGATTTGGGCTCAGTTCGGCGATAACTTGAGAGCGGCTGTCGGATTTTCATGTAACTTGGTGTGAAGTTGTTATTATGATGGCACAATGAACTGATTAGAGTGTTTGGGAGCTGAAGCTCGTCAAAGGTGAAGCGTCATCGAGCATCAAATTATGGTCTGATTTTCGGCGCTCGGTTACCGCATAAACTCGAGACGGGCCAGTTTGAATTTTCGATGTAACTTGGATGGAAGTATGTATTATGAGCCACCAATGACAACTGACTTAGATTTTTGTGCCAGTTTCAAAAGGGTCAAAGTTTCAGGTCGCCGGGCCCTAGAAATATGTCTGATTCCTGGTCGGTTTCGCCGATACTTCCCGGGAGCGGCATGGTCGGCGTATCATTACTTGGTGTGAAGTAGGGGGTGATTATTGAGGGACCATAAGAGTGATTATATTTTGGACCTAACAGGTACAAGGTTCAAAGTCCCGCGCAGGCGCCCTAAAATCATCGATCTGGATTTGGCTTGTTGTCACGATAATTGAAACGGGACAGTTGCGATGTTCATGTAACTTGCCGTGAAGTCATGTATTATTGAGCCACGATGACTGTTTGTTTCGGTGAGTTCAAAAGGTCAGGTCCGGGGGGCCCTTAAATATGTCCTATTTGTGCTCAGTCTTACCCGCGGTACTTAGAGAGCAGGCTGGTCGGCCGAGTTAGGTACTTGGGCGGTGAGTATGTATTATGAGCTTGCACAATGAATTTTCAGAGTTGACGGGTCAGAATGGGTTATCGAGTGCGTACATTCAAGTTTGGAATTAGGACGAGGGTGCGGAGAAATCCAATCGGCCTGCGGCGCAGCCGAATTGCTCTTAGGTTTTTTATGAAGCAGTGCAATACATTATCTTTTCTGGTAATTAATTATCGGTTGTTAAACATTAGTGAATTGGACTATGTACTTATCGGGCCTGCCGATTGCAATTAATCGTCGAGTCGCAGTCAGTCAGGCATTCAATCTGTTGTCTGTTATCTCAGTAAAAAGCTGTTCGATAATTTCTGTTCGTGCAAATCAATCTGCACATATTGTCATCAAAGATTTAATATTCGTGCTTCATTCATTCAGTCAGCTCGAGTGTTCAATTTCCTTCAGTCAATTGTGTTAGTCTTTCAGGTAGATCTAGGTTTTTTTGTCAGTTGACCTGTCAGGGTGTAAAGATCATCCACCTGCTCCCCTGAGTTCATGTACTACTATCCTGTTGATTTTGATGTACTTCAAATCGCAGCAGTAGGCATGATGCAAGGGGATCTTGGTAAACGTGTTGTGCTGTGTGGTGTGTGTGTGGTGTGTGTGTTGTGTGTGTGGTGTGTGTGTGCTGTGGTTGTGTCTCGTGTGTCGTGTGGGTGTGTGTCTGTGTAGTGTGTGTGTGTGTGTGTCTGTTTGTCTGTGCGTGTGGCTGTGTCTGATGTGCTGTGGCTGCCTTGCTGTTTGTTCATTAGCGCCCCTGTTTATGAAGCAACATCTACTTGCAACAGCAGATAAAAAGGAGGAGGAGGAGAACAAAAGGTAGTCCCGTGGAAAAAGAAGAAGAAGGAAGAAGAAGAAGAGAGATAAGGAAGGAGGAGAAGGGGAGGAGCAGAGGAGCGGGTAGGAGGGGAGGAGGGAGAGTGGAGATGAGAATGCAGAAGCGCGGGCGTCGGGCTGGACGGGGAGGAGACGAAGAACGTGAATCAGAGTTGTTAGGATGCCGAATGAGATGTAGTAACGATTGCCTATGCTAAAGTTTCGCTGTATATGGACGTTAGTCTTAGTGTCAAGTCTGCCCAGTATATTAAACTTCTGGGAGGTGTGGAGAGTGTAGTGCCTGTATAGTCGATAGCTTTAATTTGGTTAGGTGTGTAGTCATTTGTCCAGTCAATGCGTCTCTGCTCTATCAATCAGTAAGTCTACAATCCGACTCGTCGATTGTCCGGCAGAAGGGCCTTAGCATATGTTCCTGGCAAAAGGGCCTTAACACAAAGTTGTCTCTAAATTGAAAACCATTGACTTTGCGCTCATGAAATCATAGTATTGTGATATTTTTAGATTTTTCTTACAGTCTGTTAAGTGCAAATATCAAATACTTAAGGCAATATTTCTTAAATTGTAGAAAATTTACTGTAAAGGCCCTTTGCCAGGAACATATGCTAGGGCCCTTCTGCCAGACAACCGACAAATTCATCTTTTAAAACAATAAGTTTGCCAGATAAAAGAGGAGTACTCACAGATTTTTTGCCTTTCATTTTTTTTTTCAGGCCCTGCGTAGCTGTGAGAAATCATGCAATCCTATCTTTGTATCAGTGGGACACCGCATATCATTAGAGACTGCCATTTCTTTAGTCCAGGCCTGCTGTCATCATCGCATTCCAGAACCAGTAAGACAGGTCAGTTTTGAGACAAAGAAGTGAGACCCTGTGGTAGTGTGGTCTTGATGGTTTATCCTGGCCTAAAATGTTCTGAGTCCAAATCCCACAGGACAACACCTGAGCTGAAAGCTGAAGCGAGCTATTTCAATCACTTTTTGTCCGTTGTTTGTTGTACATAAACTTTTCACATTTTCTTCCTAGTAAAAGACGGCATGATCGGATGTAGACAAGACTTGGCAGGAAAGATCCTGAGGGTGCAGGTTTTAAAGTTTTTCAAATGGTTTGTGTTTCCCAGGGTTGTTGACTCGAGTCGGTGACTTGGACTCGAGTCAGACTCGAGTCGCCAATTTTTCTGACTTGTGACTTGACTTGACATGACTTGTGGGCAAATGACTTGTGACTTGACTTGACTTGAGACAGAATAACTTATGACTTGACCTGACTTGAGTAAAAATGACTTAGTTACAACACTGATGTACATGTATGCATGATTATGAGTGAGGTATGTTTTGTTTTTGTCTATAAAATTTTTGAAACTCTGTATTCTTGGTCCATATGCACCCTCTAGATATCCTTTCTTTTATTCAATGGCCATCTGAATCAATATTTTCTTATCTGCAGCAAAGACTGTGCGGAGTTGTTTATTTTGGGGCACAATTTTTGATGTTGTTGACTTGTTGACTTGACTTGACTTGCGACAAAATGACTTGTGACTTGACTTGACATGACTTGTGGGCAAATGACTTGTGACTTGACTTGACTTGACTTGAGACCGAATGACTTGCGACTTGACATGACTTGAGAAAAAGTGACTTGGAACAACACTGATGTTTCCTTATTGGTGCTAGATATCAGGCTCCTAAGCTAAAACTATAATCTTTAGAGGCATGACAGAGAGGCTGCATGACCTCATGTGAGCGTAATTTTATTCTAAAGGTTCTGCAGCTGTTTTAATTCATAAGACGTAGAGTTTGGCCAAGGGCGACTGTTTACATGCAAGTATATATGAATGTTTTTATGAATTAATGACTAAAGGTATTAGTTGGCATTAGTTTTAGACTCTTGGGATAAATGTGGGAAGAAGCTTTTCATACAGTAAGTTTTCTAGCAAAGTTAAAATCCTCTGTAAATTACCCTTTTCACGAGATATCAAAGGGCATTGTCATGATTGGGAGAAGTACAAAAAGAATCAAATTGGTTGAACTTAAACATATGTATATATACACCAGCTGGAGCATATCTCCTAGCTGGAAGGATTTGTCTTTAAAGTGATAGGCTAATATTGTGGAGCTTCAATTTAAAAAATTGTCAAATTTTGATATCTGAACTACATAGTAGTGTTCATATCCATGGACAAATAAACACCCTAGAATAAAAAAGTTTGGAAAGTTATACTGCCAATGGCAAGTTATGCATGAATAAACAATTAAAACTCGGGGCGAGTTTAAATAGTGTAGGTGTTCACACAGTAAGTCTATGGGAGAAAATGGGCAGGTGAATCCGATCAACTTACGATTTTCACTTTTTTAAAGCACTAAATAATCATTTTGAAATACAATTTTTGCAGGGCTTCATTTTTAGACCTCATCAAAGACACTGGTAGCATGGGGAATCATGCGGCTCAGATTTTTTTAACTGTGGTAAATATTAGCCAATACCTTTAATATACGGATATATACACCAGCTGGGGTGTATCTCCTACCTGGAAGGATTTGTTTTTAATGTAGTTACTTATGGATAAACAAGCATTCATTTACCAGTATCTAATTAATCTATTGCCCTTACAGAAATTGACTCCACACCAAGCTGCACAACAAATTAGCCTGTCGCAATGAGTACTGATGGTTTACAAATATTTGACCATCAAATTTAGACAGCAGAAGCCTTGAACAGTGTACTTGATTCTAGAGTAGTTTTATCCTAAAGTAACGACTTCTTCCAATCCTGCTATATCCCTGTATGGGTATCAGGTGTATTCCCAGTTGATATTATTCTTATGCTTTAAATGTGTGAAACAAGCTTTAAACATGGTTAGAAACAAGCTTTAAACATGGTTAGAGGAGAATTGAATAAAAACACTTGTAACATCCTCTGTGAACTTCCTTTTCCATGAATTAATAAATACCTAGGTAAATGCTTGTGGCGCAGGTGGAGATTAACGTAAGCCCTTTGTGGGGAAACTAGACTGACACGCAGAACAAATGGGACTTTAACAAGAGAAGTAGGTGTTTTTTGTGCAGTGTGTTAGGATGAGGGTTCCCGTGGGAGAGGTCCCTGGTTCCAGCTGATGTCATACATGTAGTTCTTGGGTATGGCACTTGCATCTTGCACAGAGCAGGGTAGGAATTAATTGTGATTTCTTAGGGGTGATTTTTGTGAGACCCTTGGGACTATTTTTGAATTTTTGGGGCTATTTTTCTACCACTGGGGCTATTTTTTTGTTGTACATCAGAATTTGAAGAATGCAATGAAAGATTACCAATGTCTTAGCTGGTGCTTCATCCATAATGATAAAAGCAACCTTTTGATTAATTTTTGTTTCAATGCCATAATAAAAGAAATGGATATTTTGTGTAGCAAAACTGAGGGCGATTCTGAAGGAAATGGTCACCCCAAAGAATTGGATTTGGGGGATTTTTGGGGGCGATTTGGGCTTTGCCAAGGGCTAAATCGCCCATAGCCCTGGGTTATATCCTACGCTGGTACAGAGCCTTTCAAAAAAAGCAAACCAAGGTTCATAGTCAGCTAAATGAAAAATATACACTTTCCTGTAATGAATGTAACACAAAAGAGTAAGTCTTTGGCTTAACTTATCAGTGTTATGCATTAATGAACTACATGTACATGAAGTGGTCTTGAAGGTGATAGGTACAAAATGAATTTTCCAACCTTTTGTTCTATTAATTTGTCACATATGAGCCTGCTTTTTTTTGCATTTTGTTTTCAGCTGTCACACATTGATGAAGGCAATGTATTGTATGTTAATCAATCCCATACTGTGTTAATGTGTAACATGCTGACTAACAGCTGATAATTAAATAGTACAAAAAATCCCCCCAAACAAGAAAACAATAAGAATTGAGTCACTGTAGGCATTTCTATGGAAAAAATAGTAAGAACAAAACTTGGAAAAAGTCTATTTTCTACTTATCACCGTCAACACTACCTAGCTCATTATGCATAACACTAAATGATGTAAATATTATATTAAAAGGAAAGGTAAAGACTCACTCATCAAGACAGGAAACTGTGTATTTTTCAAGAAGCCGAGCATTGAACCTTGATTTGTATTTTTTGAAGCTCTCCGTATAATATAAAAGGAACCACCATACCTCCTTTAAAAGAGACAGGAGCAAATCTGGTGGCCACATTTCTACCACAATTATTGTAACTTCATACCCACATACTCACACTTACAGTACTCATTACAGCAGCCCATTGAAAATTTACCAGTTGTAACTTGTAAGGCTTTGTGGTTTTTCAGCATTGATATACAGAATGGCATCAATCAGTGAATGAATATATCAGCAATAACAAGAGTGTGATTGCAAATGTACATATACATGTAAGTAGGGTGTAGTGAGATAAATGTACATGTGTAGCAGGTATATAGCCTGTATTCTACAGGCTTAAAGGGCAGTGACATGATTTGGAGAAATAAAAAATGCCTTTCGAACCAAACTGGAAGGATTTATCTTGAATTGTTTACTTTAAGCCGAATCAAGCATGAACATACTAACACTTTGTTTCTCTTGAGCCCCTAAAGTGATACATGCCATAGAGAGCTACACACTGTCACAAGGCATACTTACGAAAGTTCCTTTAGAATGATGTCATTTACCTTAAAAGTTTTTGGTGTCAGGTTTAGTTTAGATGTCAGATGGTCTTGATACATGGTGTTAGGATGTCGTAGGCTTACATCTGTTATGGCTTATATTTTGATTAGATATCAATACCTGCTATTCTTATAGCTTTTGTCGTGTAATCTTATAAGATACATAGATTTAGAAACTTGATAGTGCTTAAGAACGTGAAAACAAATATGCCAGAGCAAAAGGTTACTTCGGTGTTATTTTGGATTAGTTCAAGGTAACCTACTACATTGGAGACCGACTCCGCCTAATTAACATGTCCTACGCCAGATGTTTCTGGAATGTGTGGTTTTACGATCACGGGGCGGAGCGCTCGGTTTTGTAGAATTGATAGATGAATAATTGCAGTTTTGGGCTCGACCTTCTTTGCTTCGTTGATATAATGGTGTTGTCGTTTGCATTACCATAGGATGGACTCGGTCGGTGCGAATCTTTTTCAGGTAGATGTTTAACCAGCCTTAGGGTTCTTCCTTGATATGCTCTTCCCACGGCTGTTATCAAGCTATTTTCTATTAAATTACCGTCAGCGCAGCGCCAGGTTATTCGTGGTCCTGAATATGGTCGGCTGAAAGACGGCGCGGGAGGCACGATGCTGACCATTTTTCGTCGCAGATATATCGCAAGTGGTGAACAAAGATTTCTCCGGCGTGGTGGCAAAAATGGTTTGCCCTTCACAGGGCTATTGCCCCTGCTTCAGACAGTGAGGAGACAGGGACGATCTTGACCCAGGGGTAGACCACTAACCTGTTGCCCCCTTCTCCTCTTCTTGCTGCAGTTGTCCAGCTCTGTACATTTTCTTGACATCTGCACATCAATATGGAATAAATTTCGAGCTATCTTTGATAAATATTTATGTTTCTGAAGTGTTACCCAGTTACTCCATTAGTATTAACTTAATCATTCAACTTTACAGTGTATCAAGGATCTATAAATAAACTCGAAACATCTGACCTATCGTTGAGAGAATATCTTAGGCACAACCATATCTTGCAAGGGTGTAATCTGGTCGTGCCGAGGCAGAGGAGTTCTGCCCCAGCAAGGAAAAAGAAATTTGCACATCCTTATGCAAAGAAATTTGCACATCCTTTCCTGCTTTCAACGGCTGATTAGTTCCACCTCCAAGATGTGCACCTATGCACCTCCCCATGCCCCAATCAGCTTACCCCCCCCCTTGTCTTGTCCTGAGGGTGGGGCAAAATGTCTTACCTCACTCCAGTGGCTTACTGCCCCTCCTTCAGACAATGAGGCAACTAGCATGGTTTGACCCAGGGGATGGCAGGAACTTTTTTTTTACCCTTTTGTCATCATACTGGTGTTGTCCAGCTTATGCTTTTTTTTCTGGACAGCAGTGCAATGACATTTCTAGATACTTTTGATTGATCTTGCTGTTGGTGAGGTGTCACTCAAAACAGCAGTGTTATTGATCCTATATACTTTACAGTATATCAGAGATTTATGGTAAAGACTTTTAACCTATTGGTGACAGAATATCTCAGGTACAACCTAGGGGTACAACACTTGAGCTGCTATGATTTTGTTTTGATTTTGACATTCAAACAACTCATTAATTACTTCTAACCTGTAGTAATTTCACAAAAAATTGTATTTTTTCACTATATGCTATTTTCGGAAATTAATTGTTCATAAAGCTGTAAAAATTACATAGTTTTAACAGAAAATGACTCTTACTCCCTATACTCTCAATAATCTACTATCACCTCAAAGTGCACATGAACAAAGAAATGAAGTAACAATTGCATATACATGTGTGTATGTATGTGTGTGTGTGTGTGTGTGTGTGTGTGTGTGTGTGTGTGTGTGTATGTGTGTGTGTGTGTGTGTGTGTGTGTGTAGTGTATGTGATGTGTGTGTGTGTGTGTGTGGTGTGTGTGTGTGTGTGTGTGTGTGTGTGTGTGTGTGTGTGTGTGTGTGTGTGTGTGTGTGCATGTGTGTGTGTGCATGCATGTTCATGTGTTTACGAGTGTGTGTCAATGCTGTGCACACGATTGCTTCAGGGGTTAGGGGTTAGGTGAGATGGTAACATCAGTGGAGGAATTATTTGAAATTAATTGCATAACACCTAAAGGCCCAGCAAACTTCTGATTGATTCCAGATTTAATTCTTCCTATATCACCTGATACTGTTAGGCCATGTAATCTATTCCATGCTGCTGAACTTTTTCACGACCTAGCACAACAAGAGGAAAATATTCAATTTGCTACAAGCATGTTACATTTTGGCATTTTAACACCAAGGAAATTAAAAAGTGTTCCAAAACTAAATAGCTGAATGAGAGGAAGATATTGAATTTGCTACAAGCATGTTACATTTTGGCATTTTGAGCCCGTGAAATTGAACAGTGCTTCAAAACTAAATATAGCTGTTTGTCCTGTTTCTAGTGTTTATATTCAGATGTATCCAATTGTCGTAGTAAATATCATATAGTTAATAGCATACCTGGGGTGATACGATGATCTCAGCTTAAATGTATAAATGCGATAGAATTTTTGTGTATGTCGGAGAATGATATGCACATGTTGTCTCAAAGTAGTCTGAAATTCAGACTACAGCTGCTCCTTTTACCAGCTGACTGCTGCACCTGAAAGATGTAATTGGCTTTTACTGGTGTGGCTTGTTTCAAAGAATGTTTCATAAATCTTCTCAAAATGTTGGTTTTTATCAATTTTTTTGTAGTTCAAAACTTAGAATGTATTTTGTTAGACATAGTTGCTATGTGTCCAACGTCACTGTGCTGGATTTTGATTTGACAGTCATGCTTACCAAGAAACAGGGTTGGATTTCTTCCGGAAAAAACTAGTTTTTTCCGGGACAGCGGAAAAAACTGGAAGAAACCCCTTTTTCCGTTTTTTACTGGAAAAAACTGGAAAAAAATGGAAGAAACCTCCAAACAATATTTCCGGGCCCAATAAATGATATGAAATGCAGTAATTTTAGGAGAATTACTATACATTACGACAAATATAACTGGCAAGAACATATTTAACAGACAAGAAAAAAAAAGTACTTGCCACAATCTAAATCCAAGAAATTAATATTTTGAAATAAAATAATTATCCTTCCAAATGATTTCTTATAAAGGGCACATAACTTTGATGGGCTGTTAAAACCTCGTATCTCAAAATGTAAAAAATTTTAGGACAGTTCTGAAAAAGCTGTATTTTAGAAGTATGGCAGTGGTGGCAACTCATTTTGTCTGAAAACAGTCTCCTAATTCCTGTATAGAACTTGTTCTAAATGAAAGAAGGTTGCCACTAATGCCATAACTCTAAAATACAACTTTTTCAGAGCAGTCCTCAAAATTTTCAAATTTTGAGATACGAGGTTTTAACAGCCCATCAGCGATAAGCAATGTATACTAGTATGTACATGAGCTAGCATGGAACTTTTTCATTTTAAGTATTGCATAAATGTCCTAAACTCTATTTATTCATTGTTTTATTATTCAGCATCGTGGTATAATTATATCTTCCTAAAAGCAACTGACACATCTTTGGCATCCACTTTGCATGTGTTAGGTACTTAGCTTGTTTTCATATTTAAAGCACAAGTTTAATTTTGTGGATATTTTTTATTTGAAAGGTTTATGCCCAAAGGTCATATCACACCAGTAACAGATTCTGAATGCCTTTTGTTTTTTTTAAATTAATTAATGAAAATCTTGGGGGGGGGGAACACCTGAGATTTTTGACTATATTTTACATTATTATGATCCAGGGAAAAAAATTACAATTTTCTTATCGGGGGCTACTTATCTTGTTTCAGATACTCTTTTATATTGAACCCTATGGCAATTTACGGGGGCTCTTTTGCCTTTTCGGGGGCGAAATCACCCCGAACCCCCATGTATTTTTGTCTCTGATAGTATCCAAAGGGTTAATAAGGCCTTAAGGTTATCTGAATTATACCTCATCAGAAAGAGCAGACTCTGATCTTTCTGATGAGGTATATTCAGTATACCCTTAACACCTTATTACATCTTGATTGCTATATGTTACAGTTTAGTACAAATCTCGGCGCCTCCCGCCGCCGCGCCCCCCGCCCCCCCCCCCCGCCGGCCCTCCCCCCAGCCCCCCCCGACGATTTGTCTTAATTAAAAATTAAATTCATTCAGCATACTTTGAGAGTGCCTGTCTGCCACAACCATAACTGTATCACTGATAATTATGGTTGGCATCAAAGCAATTCTCTTAAAACCTCTGACAAAAGGTGACCAATTTAAGTGTCTGGCACAACAGCTTACACCAGGGAAAAATACACGGGGGCTTGGGGCGATTTCGCCCCTGAAATGACAAAAGAGCCATCGTAAATTATAGGGTTTTATACAAAAGAGTATCTGGAACATGAAAAGTAGCCCCTGAAAAGAAAATTTTTCTTTTTGTCCCTGCCTTACACAAGGCTAATTATTTGACTATTTTTTTCCATGCTATAAACTGAGCTACATTATAGTACAATCAACTAAGTACAGTTACATGAAGAAGTGACGATGAATAGGAGAGAATCAACAAACTATGGTTAGAAGTTCATAACCAAAACAGGGGAGAGCAAAAAAGAAAAGAGCTGTCCTGTTTTATTATAGTTATGATAGTTTATAAAATGAAAATCTTGAATAAATAACGAAAAAATAAATACTTAGAAGGTTTTTTCCGTTTCTTCCAAAAAAGGCGGAAAACCCCTGTTTTTTCCGGGACGGAAAAAACCGGTAAAAACCAGCGTAAAAAACCGCCTGTGGAAGAAACTGCCAACCCTGCCAAGAAATAATTTTTGATCATTCAACCCACCATAAAGAATGTCTGGATCCCAAGACTAGTCTTACAGCTTTTTGTCTAGCAGCTATTTGAGCTAAAAAAGGAGGTGCCTGTCACCACGTTTGTGTGAAAAAACTTATGTAGTAATGTGCATTGCAGTCATTGTTTTTCCACCTGTTTTGTTTTGTGACGTAATTAATTTCAGTCTTCACTACAAAATGTCTGGTAGATTCCATGGTATTGCAAGAATTTGTCGGCGGTCATCCGAACCGTTGTATCGCGATACGACAGTGTGAAACTCATTTCAGAGAAAATCGACTTCAAAGTTTACTATAATTGCCACGTTTTGTCCCAAGCATTACAAGATGTTCATTGCTAGAAATATACATGGTAGGAAAGACCAAGACAATTGCTTAACATTGATATCTTTATTTTTACACAGAACCAAGAATCAGAGAAAATATCGCAAAAGAGCTACATGCTTGTAATTTCGGTTTGAGCGGTTTAGATTTTCCCTGTACTAAAACGCCATAGGGAGTTCAACAACGCTGACCGCATTTTCAATATGCGCGATCAAGCAAACCATCGTATCTCTCTTTCACGTGCAAAGTCAATGCAGCGCGTATGCTGACCGCGTATTTGCATATTAAGTGCGCACATTTGTTGTTTGCTGTGCTACAGCACACGTTTCCAATGGGATTTGCGCATTTTATGAAAAATTTATATGGCATCACCTTTAAAATCCCCACATATCTCAAAAAATCAAATAAATTGCTGCCTAAAAATTTAACCATGTATAGAGTATGACTTGTACTTTCATTTTCTGCCAAAATCTCAAAATCGATATTTTGACCAAAATCGACTGATACGACGGTTCCGATGAACGTCGACGAATTGTCCACTTTTGAAGCAATTGGCATTTTATAACTGTTTTGTATTGGCAATAGATTTGTTTACTAGTTATTACAATTTATGGATTTTTGTCTTTGAGGGCTATTCCACAAACCTGTTCATAGTAATACAATTCAATACTTGGATTCCGACATCAGTTGTTGCTATGTCGACCAAGCCTCAGGATAGGTCTTGAGTATATATTTACAAGCAATCTTAATTAAAAAGCTTTAAATAGAAGTTGAATACTTTTAATAAAATGGTCTAATTAAATGATAAGAAAAATTCAGATTCTGTAAACTAAAACTGCAAACTGGCTTGTTCAGAATACTTTTGTGCAAGTTTCTGAGATGTTTAATGAAGTCGCTGTTAAATGCGAGAAGGCATTTTCGAATCCACAGGTTTGCCAACTCAAAGCAAATTCTTTTCAGTTGGTGAATAAAGATAGCACCATGCCAGATGATAGCAATATGAACAATGATAACAACAACCTAAAAGTAGAGTTCATAATGAACTGTTGATCTTTGATCACAAATCAATAAAAAGTACCGTAGGCCCTTCACCACTTCATTCACGGGTCTAAATCTTAAAGTCGTAGGTGATGCAGTCACGTATCCATGACGGATATCTTTCACTCACCCTGCCACACCGAACTGGGAAGAGGGTACACAAAGTTGGTATGCATTTGTACCTATTTGTTATGTATCAGATTGTAGTGGAGTATACCCAGTGTCAATCAAACATACTGCGGGAGATATCCTACGTGGATTATAGACGCGACGAAAACAGCTTCTAAGGTGACTCGGTGACAATTCACTTGAGAAACACTTCTTGAGGTGACAGGCATCTCTTCAAGAAGACTGTAAACCGAAACACAGAGGTCATGTCTACTACAGTGGTGGATTGAGCTTATCACAATGTAAGAATCACTCAGGGGCTCAAAGTCACTGGTGTTAGATTTGGGAGAAGGGCATTTGACCCCCAAATGAAATTTGCTCATGGTACAGAGAGGCTTGTATTAATAAATTTGTGTGTATGTTCGTTTCTGCCCCCCCCCCTTTTGGCCCCCCCCCCAAAAAAAAAATGATTTTGCCTCATTTGTTTCTGACTCCAAAAATTGTTTTGGGCTCATTTTGCCAATGATCAAGTGATTTGCCCCCCCCCCCCACCGCAACCAAAAACAAAAAAATAATAAAATAATAAAATAAAATAATAATATAAAATTTAGATAAAAAATAGAAAAAATATAACAAAAATTATAAAAATAAATGAAAAATAAAGAAATTAAAAATTTAAATTACAAATACAAATTACAATTAAAAATTAAATAACAAAAAACAAAAATTAGGAATAAGGCTCACTAAAATCCTTAAAATGCCAGAGGGCATTAATATACAAATATTTGACTGCTCATTGAGGATGGTGGTGGAAATTATTCACATCAGCCGAGCTGCTGTTCATACCGGCCCTTCTATCATCCCGAGGCGGCAGCCGAGCGGGTTGATAGAAGGCCGGATTATTGAACCAGCACCGATGGCGAGCGATAATGAAACCACCATCCGATACAGAGCAGTCAATATTTTGTTTTATATACCTCTCCTCTTAAGTACTGATTCTGAATCAAGTCTAACTGTAAGTCACGTCTAACAGATTACGTGTGGTATGAAGAGATTTCAATTATCTAATTCACTCGCATCATTGCTGCAAATCGCGTTGAAATCAACATGCGCTGCCCGTCTGTACAGCATCGTGTGCGATACACCGAGAGTCGCTCGCGACTGTACTATTATGTAGGCCTACCGTACTCCGTGCGAATACGTAGTCGTCATAACCTAGCGCATCGCTCGCCAATGTTGCTATGTTGAAGTAACAGTTATGGCCTAAATCCTTCAATTTCTCAAAGACAATGACTTGGTACTTGAATTCTTTCTCTTTTATTTTTACTATCGGCTATCTTCTAAAGAGCTAAATGTTCTAAATCCGTGAAAACCTCTTCATCAAAGGGTTTAGGGGCCCATTCCGTGGTCTTTTACGCTACCTTGTCGCGCTAGCTCGCCGCCTAAACGCCGGTGCGTACCAATAGATCCTAAAGCAGCCGCGCTGCTACGCGTCGTCTGTATCATCTTTTGGTGCAATACAGTTTACGCGCGTAACGTACGTGTCGTGGCGGGCAAGATCGAGGGTTTATCGGATCGACACTAATCCACAGTGGTTTGGTGGTGCCTATCACTTTTGACCTTCTAGTCAAGTGACAGGCACCCTAAACCCCCGAGCAATGATAGATAGATTATCGCGTGTCACGTTATACAGTTTTTGACCAATCAATGATAAGAAATCTTTATCTTGAGGTTATAAAAGGTGAATTAATACACTCTATGTGCGGGTTAGTTTCATAGTAGAAAGTTTTAAGCTTTTCACAATTTTTTAGTGTGATTTGTCCCAAACTACATGATATGCCGAATGAAGATATTGTTTTAATTTCATTAGTTTTAGATGAATGGTAATAGGAATCATTTTTGACATCTTGAGTAGTTTGTATTTTTTTTTTTAAATAGGACATGTATTGTATGGGACACATCTCCATCCCATATGATACAAATATTTGGCTGAGCTTAATTTAAGTACAAAATGGAGAATTATCTCTCTCTTTTT
>JZLH01S0128524.1:8297-18457 GCA_001188425.1 Eucidaris tribuloides
AAGCAGTGGCACTGCTTAGGTCTGTTGTTGGTTAATCCGCAAGTTTTTCTTAGGAAGTGCCATTGACCATGGGGGCTGTGATAGTAAACAAGGTCTGATGGTGTAAAATTGTAGTTTTTTGATGTATGACATAAAATAGCAGCAGAATGTTCAGTGATCGTTCTACCATGTAGCCTTTTGGTGTTTTCTAGAAATTTGAAGATTCTAGAATTAGGAAGGGTTTTGATATATATAGCTGGGGGAAGATTGAAGATAGTCAGAGTTTCTGTCATCCTTAGCTAAGTCACATGTGTTAACAGCTGACCTGCCATTTAGAGTTTTAATTGTGACTTGGATTGATAGCACAACCGTGTGGGACTTAATAGGAGAGTTAAACGCTGGCTAGTTTTTTACTCGTGTGGATAGTCTACCGGTGCCTGTGATCATTGACTCTGTGGATTAATTTTAGGAATTACTACAACGTTCATCTTGGCTGCAATTCCAATTGAGAATATGTTGTGAACTTATGCTCAACACTGATTTCGTTGGGAATACCTGCTTCATTCTGCCATTGGGATTCATACTCATACCATTGGGGACTTCTACTAATTGGAATTATCTTGGATCATCTGTTCAGACCTGATTATTATCTGGAAGTGCTATTCAGCTGTACATCATTGGAACCAACATTGCGATCATAATTTGGGAATACTGGATTGGACTATTACCTGGGCATCAACTGGAGCCGCGGATTCATTCCACTACAGTATCTTTTAGCATTGTAAGTTAATATTAACCTGTACAATAAATAAGTTTACAAACATTTGTGAAAGTTTGATCATATGTCCTGATTTTAAAGGGGAAATACCCCATATAATAAATAACATACAAATCAAATATTGGTGTCATTTTGTTTCATCTTTTCGGTTGTGAATTGATCGTAATTGACTGGCTCCAGACCTAGCTAGTCCATTGTGCATACAGTAACAGTATTATCTATAGGCGGGACTAGGCTCTTTTCTGTTCGCGATGTGCGAGTCAATCAGTAGCCAATGTTTCGTCATATTTTTGTATCTGGCTTTGTCATTTTTGGTTGGAAAACCTGATAATTTTGACTTTATTTTGGGAGGTATGTGCAGAGAAAGATATTTCAAGGGGAATTTCATGATGAGCGGATTATAGACCCGATATTTTCAGGTAAACAAAAAAAGTGTTCAGTGACATGTATGATCTTTCGTAACTGATTGTGCCGTGACCGACATGGCGATCGATTCTTAAAATTTGGATCCGTTGAATCGATACGGCCTACATTATAAAGTTTCCATGATCGTTTTGTGTAGCTACCTGAAATATAAATCTGGCAAATATGTTTGTCAATGCAATGCATAATTGTATGTATCTTGAGCCAGTAAAAAAAATCACATCGACTCGCAAGGTGATATCAGTTCTTAAGAGTTTTGACAAGATCTTATCTTTGCTAGTTTGCGTATGGGGGCCTACATGTATACTCTCTGGAATTTTCTTCAATAATTATTTTAGTGATGGGCACTAAGTAACCATGATTTTTTATTTAGTGCTAAAATATATAGATTTTTGTTTGTAAAAAGAGTTAATTCTCGTGCCTGAAGATCGAACTGATCAGAGGGCGCAAGAGGACACGCGCTGTTATTGTGAGGATAATACCAAAAATATTGGTTGAAATATATTGAAATACACGACCCATTAATTTGAAAAAATATATCTATGTCATCCTGTCTTTTGACAGATCAATCGGTAGTAGGGAATAAATTGTAATGTGATTTGGCGATAATAGTCATATTTGACCGAGCGCCAACATAAACCAAAACAACAACAAACAACAACATATTGTTTCTTTATTTTGGGGGTTGGGGGTCACAAATTAATACTTTTTGGATGTGCTTTCGATCGTATTCGCCGTCCGAATTGATATTTTATCGGGATACCGGATTCCGACCGGCACGATGCCGTCGGAATCCGGAAAAAATATTTCCGCGATGACTCGGGCTTAGTTATACAATAAGCCAAATTTATCAAAAGACATAACTAAGAATGAGCAACATTATATCCAGAATCTTCAGAAAGCACAAAATTTGCCTACATCTTTGCAGACAAATCTGATCTGATCGGGTGTCAGACTTGCGTCACAATCTCGACTCCAGTCCAAGCTGGCCTCCCCTACCCCCCCCCCCTTTCTTCCGGCTCTGGCATGGGCATGGCAATGATGATATGACATGACATGTTGACGATTTTCATAGCCAACGTAGAAAAAATAGTGACATGCATGATTATTAACGTTCCACAACAGAACATCCACCTAAAATAACTGAGCAGCCATAGGCCGCCTTCAATTGGGCCAGCGCTGCGTGTACGGTCGGGTGTATCGCCGAATACTAGTATGATACGGGCCTTTGCCCTTTCTGTTCTGCACACGTAGCCTTCACACACACAATAGCCGCTGGCTTTGTACGTGTACCAACCTGTGTACGATTGTCCGGTTCATTTCCACGAAGGTCATCCTGAAAAAACAACAAAATAAAATCATATTTTAATGATTTCCACGATGGATATGGATAATCAATGGGAAAGTAGTTTCCAACAGATTTCTTACGTCACTCTCGATGTCAATATCTCTGTCGTCGTCACTCATTTCGAGTCTTCTTTTCAGCTTTCCAGTCTCGTAAATAAAATTCCTGTACCAATCCCCCACAATATGGCGGTCTAAACAACGCCACGCGACTTACCCACGTGTTTTCAATGGGCGGAGCTGCTTAATATCAATCCGCATGTTTTTCCTGCTTTTGATGTTTTCTATTTTCGTATAAAACTATAATGT
Source organism: Eucidaris tribuloides (assembly GCA_001188425.1). Taxonomy (NCBI): domain Eukaryota; kingdom Metazoa; phylum Echinodermata; class Echinoidea; order Cidaroida; family Cidaridae; genus Eucidaris; species Eucidaris tribuloides. The sequence continues at coordinate 11,131 of JZLH01S0128524.1, forward strand.
GTCATTAATTCATGTGAGTTGCCGTGATAGGTTATCATAGGTTTTAGCCCTTTTACTTATATCAACTTCGTTAATGTCAGAAAACGTATCAATATATCTGGAACTTTTTTAAATGCGTAGCAAGCGTGATTAGGTTGGGGAAAATTGTAAACAAGGCGAGCAAAATACTCGAGATTCATGTGTCAACCTGTCACTGAGTACAGCTGGACGACTGTACTTGTGTGTGAGCATGCAGGATTGTTATGGAGGTTCTGAAAAGGTCAAATCCCGGGGTCAGTTATCACAAGGTCACAGGCTTGTCCTTGACACTGCAAAGACAGTTGCCTCGTAAAATAAACATCAATGTTTTTATGCTTAAATTGATTAAATTGGTAAATGCTGAAAAATGAAACTTTCGCCTACAATTGTGTTTTTTAGAAAGATCTAGACCTACGCCATCTAGAATGCCCCGAAAACCACACGCTCTTTTATTTCAGAAAAATTGATAAATTAGAGCAAAATGATAAATTAGAGCAATTCGACTACGCGTAGTCAATGGGTATGCCTCCGCCTACTACTCCCTACTACTAGTAGGAAACTCATGATCAATATCAACTTTCATGTTCAGAGTTATTGACAAAACAGTGACCAAATTGTATTTCTAACTGTTTAGGTATAATCCAAAACAAGTGTCCACACGATCGGACATAATAGTTGCTTGTGACCGGGCATAACTTATGTCGGTAATAGCGTCGGATATAAAGTTGCTGTATGTATGAACGATTGCCTGGCATACCCGACGATTTATATCCGAAGAAGACCAGATATAGGCCTAAGTCCGGATACCCGGTAATAACAAAATACGCGTGGACTCTTTGGCGGACCATAGATACTATAGGCCTATAGTATCTATGGTCGGACATAACTCCGACCTGAAAAGGGCAATTACTCTTTGCGAAGACAATTTCATTGTTTACCAATTCACATTTCACGCAATTTGGGTCAGAGGTTACGACCCGATAGCACCTTCACTCGATTCAGCGGTGGCGCTCAGAGATGCAGCTTCAGCTGGCGCCGCCATGCGTCACCACCGTTTCCCCTCCCCCGCCCCCGCCCCCTCCCCCACCCCCATGGGAGGGGTCCTAAGGATTTTGGCCATTATCGTGGATTCCAAAATGCAGCCAGTTACATACATATTTATTATTACCTCAATCACTTGCATAAAACAAAATGCCTCATGGAGTAGAGTAATCTATGATTAGGCCTACTTTATGTCTCTGGCGCCCACTGGCAACGATTTACATTCAAAATAGGCCTAATCTTTAAATGTTACGTTTAGGTACATTAGGCCTATGTCTAATATGAAGATGTTGAGGCTTATCGGGTTTATAGTCATTATTCTGTTTTTGTATACTCAACGATATACTTCAGCCACATCATTTAGGATAATTATTTTGTCTCTGACGATTAGACCTACTAAATAAAGGGAAAGTAGGCCTAATCTCTTTTTATTTTTATTTTTGTCTGACAATTAAGGAAAATCAATCGCCTTTTTATACACTCGGCAAAAAAAGTTCTTGGACACTTATAAAACTTAAAATATACAATATATATTTTTATTAAAAGGTACATTATTGTATATCAATATGACCAGACATTATTCCACTTCCAGTATGACATGACTAACATGCATGTGAGCAATCATGCATGGCTGATATACATGCATTAAACAATAGTAAGGTCAGTAAAAAAAAAATGCAAGAAATTGAGCCTTTTAAATGCTAATGATCAGGTCCATCTTGTAGGCATACAAAAATTACATTCAACAATTTCAACAGGTGTTTATGATTTGAATGAAATGCTTAGAGATGCATCATGAGATGCATCATTTGGACATGCACTTTCAAGATGAAGCTGAAAAGTCACATGACAGTAAATTGTATACAGTGTTTGCAATAGTAAACCGCCTTTAGAATCGAGAAAGAATAATAAATTGTAACTTTTAAGTGGTCTTGTTTAAAATATGAGGCGTATCCTCCTTACCACTGTCTTAATAGACAGAGGCACTTTCTTCTTCGGTGTACGGTGGTCTTCTTTCTGAGACCGCGTCAGAGTAACATACTAGTGGCATTTTTTGTTCGTTGGAAGTCTTTCCAATCCATCAAAACTGTTTAATGGGAAATATACATCCCATCCCTATAGGGAGGCGAAAGAAATCTTAAATTTTATGAGCCCCTCTGGCGTGGGCGCGCCTGCATCTCTCCGCCCTGGAGAAGAAAGGAGAACGAATGGACATTGACTTCTTTTCAAATAATTTGTTATTTTCCAATAATAAATCTCTTTAGGACATCTATTATAGAAACGGCACCAAAACCTGACGCATTTTTTGAGCGTAGCCCGGAAGAGGCATGGTGAACATAGCCCGTAGCCGGTATACGTACATACGTAATTCACGCAGACATAAAAGCAACGACTGGTCGTCCGTTGGTGTTTCATTACACTTATAGAAGTTGGAAGTTTCGACTTGTTTAAAAATAATGATTTTAAGAGCAGAAAAGGGCAGGCGTAACCGGGGAGGGGGCAGGGGAGCACTGCCCCTCGCCCGCCCCCACCGCCTTAAAACCGCCTAAAGAGTCTACCGCATCCACTCAACTAACGCTTCTAAAAAGAATAAAGCACAATACAAATGTTCTTTGCTTTCAAAAATGAAAGGTGCTTTCTCCATTAAATTTATCAAAAACAAAATGCATGTGCCAACTTCGGCTGTGAATTCTGAGCGCCCGCTGTAATATTTTAATCCCTCAACTTCAAATCGTCTCTTGTCGCATTGTAACGGTGATTCTCGCTTATTATTACTTATGTTATAATTTTCTTTCACATGTTCTATCATTTTCTTCTACTCTAGCCCTAGATCGTTTGGTTGGAGGGGGCACGCGTTACCAAAAATAAAAATATTCCTCACTCACAGAGCACAAATACGCTGCGCGAAAATATTTAATCAGTTCGCTTAAAAAAAGAACATTTTGTGGCCTAGAAAAAGAGCAAAACGCATTGGCATTTCACCCTTAATGCTCCCTCCAAATGGGCGCTTTATAAGGTCAATAATTAATAGAGCATGCTGCGTCATTGCCCCTCACTATCTCGTATATGACAACAAAAATCAAACACCACTTAATACCCGTCTCATTCGGGCTTTATACTGATTGCTTTTTTCTAAGTCTAAAATGTGCCTTCTGTTTTGGTTTGTACCCAACACTGAGTGAAGATGAAGTGGAACACCTTTTTATAAATAAGCAATTCGTCACACTGAAGGTAAATTTTTTTCGAATTAAATTTTTGTTATTGTTATTGCTGTATTTTGGCTCGCTGAACGCACGAATTCGTAATAGACAAAGACGAATACTATTCAATGAAGAGGCACAATTATGTTGCCTAAAAGGGGCAAATTGCCTCACATCCTGTAGTGGCCCGTCAGGGTGGCGCAAAATGGGCGCTTCATCTCCGTCTTTCATTGAAAACATGGCTCTATTTATGTGCTCTGCTTCAAGCGATAAAACGTGTCTTTCGTGAGGGAACTTCGGCGCGGTCCGGTCGCCTTTTCTTCTCCTCAAAAAAAAAAAAGCGACTTCTATAAGGAGAAGAAATGCCCCCTTTTCTTTAACAAAACTTCGCCGGTATATTCGGCAGTGTGCATCATGACTGTACTAATTCATACGAAAACTATGTGTTATCATCTACTACTCCTCATTTAAAGTGTTTGCTACATTGAATCTCGTATGGAGCGCGTTCTAATATATATGTTCTTAACAGTCTTATTTAACACACTGCGAAAAATTCTGAGTGTAATTACGGGCCAGAGTGAGCGCACAAAAGCGAGTTTTACATAACTTAAAATTTCCAGAAATTTTTCACCAAAGCAGCTCGCAGATCCGCTACGCTCGCGGCTCGCGAGTAGATTTATTCATGTTTCTTAATGTCAGTGGATTGTCCCCTTCAAGAAATTTTTGCCTTAAAGTTAAATACGCGTGCGAAGCACCAAAACCAGCCCTACCTTTCGAGCCCAGCTTTAAGAAGATATAAATAAAGAAGATAGCATGTTAATAATCTTCTATTAAACTCCTTCTTATATATTTCTCCCTTTTTTTTTTTAATAACACCAAGATTTCTTAGGAGCTAACTCCCACCCTCATGCCAGATGGTATTGAAACGACCAAAAACCCAGTTTTGGCAGGAAACTAAGACACATTTCCAAATATATAAAGGTACCCTCACACACCACACGACAATACGAAGCCCTTGCCCAAAGTCAAACGCCTAACGCAAAACAAAACGTCGTGGCTCGCGAAAGCGAGAAATATAAAGCCAAAAGTAAATAATCATTAAATGTTTTAATTAGATCACACACGGAAATGCAAACAAGTGTCAAAATGGTTGGTGAGTCTTGCGCAGTACATTGGGGGCCGAAGGTTTCAAAAAAGCAAGAAGTCACACAGCCTCACTACACCTTGAAAGGACGTATCGCGTGATAAATCATCTGTTCATGCCACTGCCCAATGCCCCCCTCCTAATCTGACTTCATACCAGTGCCACAAATCTTTAAAAATTAAAGTTCAGGGCTCCCCGCCCCCACCCGCGCCACCCCCAAAACTGAAAATAACTCACATCCGCCGCCCCTGTTTTAACAGATACTTAAAGCGTTAGTGACATGATGGCGAACACTTGAAAAATGCCATAGAAGAACCAAATGAAGTTTGCAAAATAATAGTCGCAACCATCCTAGCAGTAGTGGAATCTCTCACCTGGGAGGATTTGTCTGTAAATTACTTGTTTACTTTAGGAGAATAAATGACACAGTGATTAGTGCATGAAACATTTTCACAGTGGGAGAAGATACAGATGGAGGAGACCGAAACGCATACATGCTAGCCAAACACAGAGAGCAGTTTACCGCCACGCAGGACCTACTAAGACATTGTTTAATTTTAGAACCTCCGTTTAGTTCCCACACACCGTTTGACTACAACAAAACAGATGTGGCGACATTAGGCAGAAAGAACCTTACCTTGCATACGTTTTACTTGATCTACGAGTACTATCTCTCACCGGCACCAGATTCCAGAGCGCGAACTAAACTCTTCACACAATCCCGAATTGTACACTTTTAACCTCTATAACGATGTTAGCTTAAATACATTCCCATCGACTTGAAGTTTAATATCATCCTATTACCACCAACCACTCATCTGAAATATTCTCGTGATAACTCACTTAAATATACTTTTCACGAGCTGGCACAAAGTTTGCCCGCCACTCTGCCTATATGCCCTTAGTTTACAAAATGGGGGCACGGTCATACAGTCATTGTGTTTCTCATTGTCGTTGTTTGAAATGAAGATTGCAGCAAGTGAAGTCTAAAGTAGATATAATATATCAATATATAATGTTCCTGACATGCATTTAGTGCACATCTTTGTCGTCTATGACATGTCCAAAAAATGTTTTCATATCACCCTGTCAAGGAATCTTATAGCATTTGTGTTCTATAACCGAACCTGTGTTCGCCCACGATCGAATTGCAATGTACTCGGAGACTATAGTGCTTTGTGTGCATGATCCTCCGCCCTAAAATCAAGGAAAGCGCCGCCAGCAACTAACCAGTCATAAGTTAACGAAATATTTGAGTTCCTTGCCAAACCCAATTCCGTTCAAAGCCACCAACGTGCACGGACCAGCCTTTTTGCAACTCCGCCCGAATTACCTTGGTCCCTGCTCAAGCAAGCCTAAAAAGGCAAACCCGTCCCCATCCTTCCCCACCACCCCTGTCGAATCGTCCCTGACTAAAACAATGTCCTTGCAAAGCATCACTAAAGCAACCCTTCCCCCACTCCCTTCCCACCCACAAATTGGGGGGACGCAAAACCGACCCCCCAGCCATTCCTGTTGCACCACCCCGAAACTTACACGATGCCTTGCTAGCACCCCCTTCCCCGACCACGCACAACAACCACTGGATTGTTGTTTATGAATTTTGGTGGATCTGATTCATTAACAAAGAGCCCCCATAATAGCCTAAGCATCCCCTTCCCTGCTCGCCCACCACAACTACTGAAGTTTGGTGATCTGTCCGAATTAAAGGCTCATTCGAGGGGAAGGGAGCAACGATCCTAAGCAACCCTTCCAGTCAAACGGGGGGGGGGGGATGCAAACCACTCCCCCCTCCCCCACCAGCTCCTGTTGGCAAGCTTCCGGTCCGCTTACTGTCCTGCGCATTTTCCTAAACAACCCCTTCCACCCACACTGTTGCATCCGCCCTGACTTATACCGCCCTTGCTAGCAGTCCCAAACAACGCCCTTCCCCACTCACCCGCTGTGCACCGCCCCTGACTTAACTTCTTTCTAAGCAGTCCCTACTCAAGAACCATCCCCATCCACCCTGTGCACCCGCCCTTGACTTAACCTGTCCTTGCTACAGTCTAAACAACCTCCCACCCCCTTCTCACACGCTCACAAATGGGGGGGATTCAACCACGCTCCTCTCCCCAGCACTCTGTGCACGCTCGACTTACCTGTCCTTGCTAACCAGTCCCTAAACAACCCTTCCCCCACCCACACCCTTGCAGCCGCCCCTGACGTAACCGCTGCAGATCCCTAAACAACCTCTCCGCCACCACCCCTTTCTATATCCGCCTTGAACTTAACCTGTCCTGTCTAAAGTCCTAAGCAACCTTCCACCACTCCACCTGTAAGGCCCTGTGACGCCCCTGACTTAACCTGTCCCGCACATCCTAAGACCCCTCCCCACCCCATCCCACCCACAAAGAGGGGAACACCCTCTCCCCCAATGCCACCCCTGTTGCATCCACCCCTTCGACTTTACCTGTTCCTTGCCCTTCCCACCGCACCACATTACAACTGAACCCCTTCCATCCTTCGAACAGGATGACACAACACAGAACAGAAACCCAAGAGCCTCCGGCTCGCCACGGCGGAGCTCGCTGGTTACACAGCTAACAGCCTAGAAGCAACACAATTGCACTCCCCTAATGATAGGCCCTATGCCTTGCCCTCACCTCCTAAGCACGCAGGGCCGCGACCAACAAAACAAAATACACACAACAAAAACTTAGATCTGGCGAAAGAAAAGCAAAAGTTACTGTTGGACGGAGTCGAGCGACAAAAGTTTACCTGTTGTGTGACTGTTGTGACTGAAGTTCGAGCGACGCGATGATATTTTCGCAATGTTCGCAAAATAATAACGACGACGAAATTACCAAAGAAACTGCGGTAAAGCTGCACTTTTTAATCTACAGCCAAGCGAAAGTGACTAGGAACACTGCTCCAATTACTA
>JZLH01S0128534.1:0-16977 GCA_001188425.1 Eucidaris tribuloides
TCCTTCTCGGAATGCCACCCCCTCTGAATAAAATGATTGAAAATGGGGACACCAGTCCAGGGGCGTCGATCCTGGGGTGGCAAGGGGGTAGTCGCCACCCCAATGTATTGGGGGGAGGGGGAGAGAACATATCGATCCCCCCCCCCGGAAATTTTGACAACTTGAAAAAGTCATAATATGTAATGCAAGAATATGTTTAAAAAGCATTGGAAAGCATTACAAAACCATTAAACTTAAAACCCAAGTTTAGTTTTGGGGATCATTTATTTGAAACCTTTATGCCCAAAGGTCATATCACACCAATAACAGATTCTAAATGTCTTTCATTTTTTAAATTAATTAATGAAAAATCTCGGGGGGGGGGGACCCAGAGAATTTCGACTATATTTCACATTATAGCATCCAAAGGGTTAATAAGGTGTTAGGGTTATCTGAATTTTACCTCATCAGAAAGATTAGAGTCTGATATTTCTGATGAGGTATAATTCAGATAAAAAAATTCTATATCGCAATTTCCGCCGAAATTTGTTTTACTTTTTTTTTCACTTTTGCCTCCCTAATCCGAAAAATGGATCGACGCCCCTGCACAAGTCCTAACAAGGATCCGACGGGGTATACATTAAAATCGTGTGACATGTACCCTACATCAGTAACACCGTTTATAAAGTTAAACAGATTCACCTTATATAAACACAACAAAAAAAGTAACTACCCCCTTTTTTAACATACCATAACTTTTAAACAGAACAAGTTTGTGCAAAGTAATTTGGCAAGATTGTTTCTACACTCATTGACTAACTTCTGTGTGAAAATGTAATTGAAAAGTCAGGTCGTGCATGAGTGAGCATGCATTAAAGGTGAAAATGCCACTTTTCAAAAGTCACGGGAGTTATCTCTTATGCCAAAATAATGGTAAATAATGACATTTTTTGCTTTCTTTATAAAGTGTGCTCATTCCACCATGACATGGTTACAACCTCTTATGTTCGTACATGTAAAGATACATTTTGCTGAAAAATATCGGATTTCAATTTTTGCAATTAACTTAATGGATTTTACAATTTCAAAATTGAGAAAGGGTGGAAATTTTGAAATTGAGCTCATCGAAGCGTAAAATATGCCAAAAGTGCCAAAGGAGGTATCAGGGAATCCAACGATAGATGATTAACATAAATAGCGATTAATCATTCACCAGAAACAGAATTTGTCCAAATCCTGCATAAAAATCCTCCAAAATGACCCTTGTGACTTTTGAAAAGTGACATTTTTGCCTCTAATATGTGCTCACTCATGCATGAATTGACGAATCAATCACATTTTCACATAGAATTTAGTCAATAATGGGAAGAAACACCCTTGCCAAATCATATTCCTCACAGTTGTTCTTTTATAAAGTTATAGTATTTTGAAAACGGGGGTAGTTACTTTTTTTGTTGTAACCCAGTTAAAATCATCAACAATAGGAGGGCGATATTTTCGAAAAACAGTAAAATTTCCGCCATTTTAATAATAAATAAGGGGGTGGCCGACCACCCCCTGACTACAGTGTGGCACTGCCCCTGTCTCTACTTCAGGACATTCCTGATACGATTGAAAACTGCATTACTGTATATTCCAAACTTTTGTCCATGAGTGTTAAAAAAGCGACTTCTGTGAAAGGGTGGATTACAACGGGATAACCGAAATAATTATGATCCATGGGCTCACCACCAGCTGGGGTCATCGTATTAGCGTAATGGAGAAGTCGGAATTGTCATGTTTGTCTTAGGCCGTGGATCAAATTGGTAATAATTCTAGAAATCTGACAAAGTAAACAGGCGGGATTGAGTTCATTATTTTTATGCCGGGACAAACGCGTCCGGTATACACCCCCTATATCCCATTTCTGCGCCTTTGTATATGATCTCCTTTATCATAGTCTTGTATTTAGTGATAATCATAAAGCTTTGAAGTTAGCTTTGTGTTGTTCTGTGTTTCTTATCTTTACCACGTCGTAACCGGTCCTCACCAAATCGATGAGCAGCGGTCAACCATATAGACCTGCCAAAGGCCCGCAATGCATAACATTACGCACTCAGCATTGTATTACGCGTGTTGGAACAAGCGTCAAGAGATGCAAAGTTGCCCATATTTGATGTTTATACATTATTATTATCTGTGATATCACACCAAAACAACTCTCCAATGACTTTGAATATACATATATTTTTTTCTTTTAAAAAGACCGAGCACCTTGTAAGACATGCAGATTTCACCTACCGCTCATATGCCTGAGAAACAGGTAAAAAATGAATTTTTTTGCAAATTTATATAGTAGGTCAATATGTAGGGTTGATAATCTGCGACAAACATAATTGCCATTTACAAAGGAAGAGTTACAGATTCATTCAGACTTTTGAGAAAATCATTGGCCTATCACTTAAATGGCCTAAACTTGCATTGATGTATTTTTAAAAAACATTCTGTGTCCACATTAATGTATGGGGAAAAATTTCCTTTAAAAATGTTCTGGTATCAATGGGTCGCCGTGAGTGCCCTCATGTAGAGTTTATCAATTTCAAAAGTGTATACGGCATCGTAGTCACGTAGACTATACCTGCGTATATTGTCTGTAATTTGTAAAGTCCAAATGTCCAATATACCTCCAGCTTTATCAATTAATTCAGTTCATAGCAGCATACATTCAGCTCATTGACCCCATTCTGTGCCGTCAGAAGGAGTTTGTGAGAACGTTTGCTTTATTTCAGTTCATGGTGTTATAACAATTAATCTGCAGACTCATTTAAACCATGGAGGTAGAAGAGAGACTACTTCCATGTTTAAACTGTTGTCGACCTGTCTTATATGTTCTCATTTGTTCATATATTTAATGTTTCTTTTTGTTTATACATGTATATGCATTATTGTTAAGTGTGAACGCAGGCACAAATACCAAAATTATTGGACAATAGAGATGAACTTATGAACTTATGAACTTACTTACATTTTGCTTGCTCCGTGTTCATGCAGGTTATCACCGCATCACAATCTTGATACGCCCTCCTCTATGTTTAAAATTATATGTCCTGGAACGAACTGATCCCGGAATTTCTTGGGCCCTTTTTATTTGTATAGTGACAACATACTAACACCCTTTGTCAACACCACGGGATCTCACTTAGGTGAAGGTCTGCAAAAGTCAATTTTGGTCCGTATTTCTAAGGAGATGTACCTTGGACATCAGGATCCCATTTTCACGAAGGAGTCCATTTTTCAATGACAAATGGCAAAACTCAGTTACAAATTAGAATTATGTCAGTAGCTTATGACGAAAATAGTCAATAGACTGTTTCTTATCATTCTGGCACAGATTTAGACCATCGTGTATGGATTCAAAATAAGTATTTCGTAATTGGATGTGATAATTTTGAAACAATTCCCCGTAACACTTCAACTACAGATTCAGATCGCCCCAATGTATCGGCGCAAGGAGTTGGATATCTGTGTTGTAACTTCGTGTGTCAGACATATTCTATATTCAGTTATTTGTTTGTGTTGTTGTTTTTGTTTTGTGTTTGTTTGTTATTGCTGCTGCTGCATTTCTGTTTATCAGAATAATGAACTTGCGACGGATCATCACAAGATCATAGTTTTTTCCGACGACTATCGATGTATTCGTGTTGAGCCCACTTGACGATCTTACTCACTATTTTCACTGCACTCCTCGAGTCTGGCGTGGCTTTGGAGAGAAACATTATATATACTCTGTCATTTCATTTAAGTGGGTTCCACGTATTTGGGGGACACTGAACTGTTTGAACAACAGTAAAAAAAAATGTACACCACCTTTCCATACAGAGTCATGAGACTACTTAGAATAACATTCGGGTCAACGTTCAAGAAACATAAGTGTCTGGAACTTTTATTTTCTGAAAAGCGAAATCTTGTGGGATTTTTCCCCGACATCAATTGATTGACAATTCATTTCTCATAATGTCAACATTATAAAAAAATCTATGAAAAGATGTTGCGATAGAATTCCTGCCAGAATTGACACAATAGACGAATTTTGTTCTACTTGACATTTTCATTTTAAATAACAGGGGTTAATATAAACCATGGACCTATATAAACATACACTTGTGTTGGAATGTACACCCGGCTTGCATGATCCTCATCAGTCGAATGGTCCTCGTAGACCTCACCTTGTCTCGTATGACAGCGCAAAGACTCTAATCTATCACTTTCCGAAAATGGTTCGTTTAAGGTACATGGTTTGTCACAATATTATAGCGACCTTTTGGCGCTTATTAACATCATTTTGTCGCAAGAACTACTTTCAGGAGCATGGTGCTAGCATTGTGTAAGCGACGTACATGTTCATATTAACCTTCACAAACCAAAAGGGGAGAAATTTAAATTTTTCATGAAAAACAAAATATTTTTAAAAAATGTGAACCATTTATGTTCAGAGTCGATGAAATGTGATTTGCTTTTTTTTAACGAGCTGAGTTGCCACCTGCAGATAAGTAATAGGTATATAGATTTATTCTTCTCTTTTTTTTGGGGGGGGGGTCCATTTCTTGAATGGTTATGCAAATCTGATCACACTTTTAATGTTGATTGTGTAAAATGATCTGGATTGTAGGATCCACGTGTCCTAATCGTGGCTGTCGGGGTTAATGGAAACACACGAAAAACACCCGAATACATACAGTATATGGATAACTGATTTTAACAGCTGAACTAGACATGTTTGGGGGTTTGGGGGTCAATATTTCAATACTGAGCTTGCACACGGGTGCACAATGCATGTACGCGTACTGGGTGCTGGACAAATGTCATTATAGCACTGCATGCTATTTCAATAAACTGTAGGCCTATTGTCAAACAGTTGTCCCTCGTCCAAATTTTATCAGCTGTGTTATGGGATTATTTTGAGGATATCAAACACTTGTTAAAGTACGTCATAGGAAAAATAGCGACAGTCAGGATGTTTGGCATTTGTAGTGTACAATTTTGTATAGGCCTACATAGATCTGAGTTAATCATAAATAATAAAGTAAATTGATATTTCATGTTTACGTGGTAAGTTTGCGCCGGAAGATGATTGGGAATACTTAAGTGGAAATATTCAGTATTTTTGTCAGACAATAAAGTGCCAGATTGACTGGGAACGTGTCATCATTATTTCGTGCTTAATAACATTGTTTATATTGGTATTTTATTGGGACAAATAGCTGTCTCATTTGTATGAAATTATGTTAAAGTAATATGCACGCACAACACTGTTATTTTTTAGTCAAAATCGATCACCTGTGCAGCCCAAGACCCACAATGTTCGCAAAATCGGCAATTTTCCATCAAATGTATGCCGCACTCTGGTTAAATGTGCACATTTTGCCAGTTTCTTTTTGCCATGGTAACAACGAAATAATGTTAATTTTCACTATTTTTCATTTGCAAACGAACCTGTTTTTGCTTACATTTGACCCAGCTAAAGATAGGTACATAAAAGTTTTTAACCATATCAGCAGATATTCAGTTTTCACTAGATGATATACGAATCAGTTCTGCTAGTAAGAGTAGCTTAACTCGCTGTTTAAAATTTTATACAACGCTGTTTACTATATGAACTGATCAAGTATTGTTTAAAAGTTTAAACAATTATTTTAAGTTTTAAACAGCAATGTTCAGTTTTTAGTATTTATTGTTTAAAAAAATGAACATTGCTGTTTAAATTTTGAAACACTTGTTTAAACGTTTAAACAATTCCAGATCAGTTCATATAGTAAACAGCGTTGTATAAAATTTTAAACAAACTTTTTTACTGTGTGTATACGGTGTAGCTTCAAATTAAGCGAAGCTTCGCAACGTTACGTCGTTATACATGTACATTCTGCTTGAATTTTCTCAGCACTAATTTTCACGAAACCTGACTTTTCAGCCATTGCGAGGCTTTTGTGAAAGGTGAAGATTTATATGAATCTTTACATCAAAAATTATTTTAGCTAATTTGGGCGATAAGTTCATTTGTGTGTTTGTGTGTGTGCAAATAATGGGGTTTGTTCTAAGGCTATAGTTCAAGAATAAGAAATAATGTTTCACTTATGGAAAACCACTTTCAGAAGAATTATTTTGTTTTCTTTGTAATGAAACATTGGGACAACACATATACACACAAACACAACCTCGACGGAATAGCCTGGGCACTTGATGGCTAACTTGAAACGTCGTAAGCGTATAACGTTTAACACTATAACATTTTGATTTGGTGATGGTATCGATTGTTGTTACAGTTTATCTTATTTTGACCAACTTCATTTTAGCTGTGCAGCTATATTTAAGTTGGAAATATTATATTTTCTTTTACTCCTCACTTATCATTATTTTATTAAAATGGAAATTATATCTTTATATTTTGTTTCAATCTACTTTATCCTATTTTATTTAATCAAATTGAATTTACTTTTATCATCTTATCTTGTTTGATCGAAAGTAATATATTTTATGAACCGTTTTTTTATTTCATCCTTCATCTTATTCTATATATATATCATGAGTTTACTCATGATATCTTATTTAAATTATCACCTCATTAATCTTACACTCTACTCTTAAAATATTTTGTATCTTTATCTTATAATCTTCTTAACTTCTTGTCGTGTCTTATCACATCTTATCCGAGGCCCATTGCAAGAGACTTTGCATTTGAACGTAGCCTTAAAATCAAACAAAAGTCGTACTTGAGAAAAACTGTTACGTTTGATATCTTGAGCTTCATTCAAACGCAAAGTTTCTAACACCGGTCCCGTGTATACACATCCCCTGTTTTCTTGTCTTATTTTATTAGCTGAGTTGATTTTTTTCCATGAATTTGCTATTGTAATTGTTAAAATATTAGGTTACAATCGTTTGAAAATTAAAAACAAAAGTTGAAATCTAAAATGTTATGTATTTTTGTAAATACCGTAATTGAAGAAAATGGAATATGTTTTGTTTACACATGTAATATAAATTTTTATCTTTGTACGATCATTGTTTGATTATTTTGACATAAAACATTTGATGAAAAAAATACATAACCAGGATAAGCGCTTACCACGTCGTCTTTATCCAGTAGAGTATACCCTGGATGGATTTTCTGGGGCCTACTGGTCTCATTTTTCACGCCCATGGTGACGGGGGCCGCGGTGGTCACGAGGTTGTTGCCATTGAGGAAGGCCGCGTTCCTGAGCCAGCCAACCTGCTCTTTGAAGTTAACGTTAGCCGACCTGACCCGGCCGACGTCCCGGTCACGTCGCGACGCCGACGTGTCCTCGACAGTGGAATGGGTGTGTAGCACATAGAGCATACATAATGATACGATGAGTGAATACCAGCAGATGAGGAGGAGGGACGCATCACGGAACCCTGAGGAGAAACAGATGACATGAATCGAAAAATTGGATCATTGAAAACTTGACAATAACTTAAGTGATATACTGTATACACTCTAAGAAAAAATGGTTCTTGAAAGGTTCCCATTTTGTTATAATAGACACACCGTTGTTGGTGCGTAGTAGCACGATTTTGATGTAGAAAGGGTTTTCATTACACTGTCAGCAGGTCAGGATTTGTGCTTTCAAGAACCATGTCTACATAAAAAATGGTGCTCATAAGCACTCAAAATAGTGTATCGTGACTAAATGGTTATAAAGGGAACCTTTTAAGAATCCCTCTTTTCTTAGAGTGTATATGACATTTTATAATTAAAATATCGATACAAACAATAGCGTTATAGGGTTGTAATAACGCTCAAGACAGTTTTAGTTTGCATTTTGATGAAAAGGAAATTAAGTTGACGGTCTTGATTTTTCCCGGCATTACAATTGATATTATATCAAAGATGCTGTATATGCCACTAGGAGAATATTGTTTCAGTAATAATATCAATGTTAAAGGAATCGTTTAACAATGTGCAGTTTAAAATTTGAGCAACATGATCCCCCGTGCTACTGGTGTCTCTGATATAAGGTCTAAAATGCAACACTGGAAAATTGCAGTTGAAAACGACCAAGTGTTTTTAAGAAGTGGAAATTATTGAGCGACTATTCCAAGTTTTCTCCCATTAACTGCCGTATTCTTGAATTTTCGTCGGCTGAAAATAATTCATGGTCGGATACATGTTTTGTGTTCGGTCCATAACAATATTTTAAATGGGACTTCCACAATGTTAAATAGTGTCTTTAAGATCCGTGTCCTGGTTTATCACTCACTATGTACATGTACAATCATCTGCTCAGGCAACAGCCACGAATTAAAGGGCAGTGACATGATTGGGAGAAACAGAAATACCTCTTTAACCAAACGAGTTGAAAGATATATCAGTGGATACACCAGTTGGAGTGTATCTCATGGCTGGAAGGATTTATCTTGAATTTGTTTACTTAAGCCCAATCAAGCATAAACATATTCGCATTTTGTTTCTCTCGAGCCCCGATAAAATACATTCCATAGAACCCTATATACACGACAGATCTGTCTGTCATAAGGCATTCAGATGGAGGTTATTTCAGAACGAGTCAACTTTACACAGTACAATCCTAGCACAGTTTAATTGATTCTAGAATAGTTTCACCCTAAATTAAGAACTACCCCCAATCATGTCATTTACTTCATGCACGGAGATTGTGTTTTTCCTCACATTGGACCCAAACTATGGAATGAGCTCCCCTTATCCATCAACACGTCATCTTCCGTGGACACTTTCATAGCATCACTGAAAGTATACTTATTTCATTAATCAATTAAATTAATCTATTGATTAATTAATTAATTAATTAATTTATTTATTTATTTATTCATTCATTTATAATTTTTGCATATTTAAAAACAGGGTAGCCCATTCAGACATAGCTGCTGTTCGATGGGCCTTATAAAGCAATAAACAAATATATAATATAATACAAAGTTAAGATACACACAAATTTAAGTAAAAACATTTATACGGTACAAAAATCATAAATGGCATACGATGTATATCATAATAATATCCCATAGTTTCTTGATTATATCTCGTAAGTTCATGTACATGTAGTAATGTGTATGTCTTTACAGTTCTATGAGCGCCTTGACGGACCTGTTTGCGCTTTACAAGTACCAAATTAGTATTATCATGTTGTAGGGCCTATACTCAAGTCCTTAGGTTCCGATTTGGAGTACCAATCATAAATAAACTGTGCCGTGTTATTTTGTATTCCATTATGACTCGATAGCAAGTCCAAGTCCACTTAATCTTGGATGTGACGCCACAAATATCAGCAATAAAATTGATCGTTTTACATGTTTTGGTTACTACGTGAAGCACGATGAAGACCTCATCTACGCAAAAAGGAGCCAGCTGCTGTCTTTTACCGGGGGTGGTGTTTTTTCCGCGTATTATTCCAATATATCAGTGAACCCAGAGTAATGGAAAGGAACAGTTTAATTTGGTATTTGCTAAGTGTAAGACCAAAAATAGAAACATGCTTACAGGAAACGTCGTTCACATATTTTTTGTTCAGAGTGAAATATAAGGTAAATACACGGAGTTGGTGTTAATTGCCTGATATATACGGTATTTTACGATAGTGCTCTTCCTAAAGCGATATACTTGTAGTTGAGGGAGACATTGCGCCTGCGGTTCATCACACTAGATATCACAGTGGTTATCTCATAATAAATTTAAAAAAATCGAGAAAACCATAGTACTTTACCATTTTTCGGCAGATGGTGAGACTTGAAGCTGTGCACAAAAATTCAGTTATAACTTCCTTACTTCATCTCGTGTTTTTAACAAAAGCATAATCAGACAACCAGCAGAAGGTACTGTAGTGTTCAACGTGGTAGAAAAACGTGTTCGTGTGTACTAGAACGTGTAAGCTTGTGTGAGCTGGCCTGACCCGCTTGTGTAAGTTTGTCTAACACTAACTGGAACTAAATGACGTCACAGATTACGGATGGAAAAGAATCTGAACTTTATGGTAGAATCACGACCTTATGCAAATAGAAACAACGCCTCTTGCTATATTTAGTTAAAGATTGTTGACCGTTATCGTAATGAGAGGAAAATGGAAGGGTTACTACACGGCCACAAATTTCTAGTATAATTTTTGTAAGTGTGTGCATAGTTACGTCTATCAAGATATTCGACATTCTCCATTATGGAACATGAGTGAGGATGAACTTTGTATTTTATCACCCGTTCAAACAATATCGAGCAAAATTTGGATATACGTTGTACGGGTGGTTAGTGAGTGATTAGAATTAATATAAAGAGCTGGTAATGAAGACTTATTTCTTTTACTTGTGAAGGTCAAACTCAATGAAACGTGAATTCAATCAATTCAATCAATTCAATTCACGTTTTATTTCTTAAACAAGTATAAAAAACAAAACAGTTCACAAATAGTATATACAATGCATGAGATTACAATTTGAATATTGTTGATTATTGAAAAGGAAATAGGAGACACAAGAAAGTAAAAAAAATTAAAAACTTGATTTGTTAGGTCCCCAATTATTTGAAATTGATTAGTTAATACGTAATTAGTAATACATGATTTATAATTATTCTAACACCCACCGTGTTGCTGTTGGGGGTGGGGCTCTGCGTGTTCAATCGATTTGTCCACAGGCGAATAGAAACGAAACTGCATGATGACGTCACTCCAGTGGACATTAGCGTTATCCAAACAAAAGTTTGTGCCGTTTCTATGTAATTTACATCCTATAATTACTTTATGATATTATAAACTAGTTTACTTGAATTATTGACTTTGGACGGTTCACATCCGGGTCTTTGCTCGGTGCCATTTGTTGTCCACTACTCCCAAAAACAAATACTGCTACCAAGACAATCATACCACGACATGACTGCAATGTAAAAAGCGTGTTTTGCAATCAAACAACACTGGTATGTTGTAGCAATTAAGATGCAGTTAGAAAATGTATGTTTAGATTATTGACATTTAGTGTTTAGAAATTGAACATCGATATTTAGTGATTTAACACACGACGTGTAAAAATCCATTATCGACATTACTTAATAAGTGTAAGATTGATTTATGCAGACGAAAGCGTAAACCGTATAGACCGAGCGCCTGCAATGGGCATAGCCCAAGAAACTAACTAAAATTAAACATATAATAATAATGATAATGATGATGATGATGATGATAACGATAATAATAATAATAATAATAATAATAATAATAATATAATAAAATAATTATTATTATTATTATTATTATTATATTATTATTATTATTATTATTATTATTATTATTATTATTATTATTATTATATTATTATTATTATTATTATTATTATTATTATTATTATTATTATTATTATCATCATCATCATTACTATTGTTATTATTATTATTATTATTATTATCATTATTATTATTATTATTATTATTATTATTATTATTATTATCATCATCATTATTATTACTATTATCATTACTAGTCTATATATAAACAACAAAGACGACAAAAAATATTTCATATTCACACAATAATACAAAGAACATTATGTTGGTATAAAACAACGAGCCATACGCGACATAACCAAAAAACAACCGTAACCAAATATTTAACAAATTACAGATTCGTCGATAGCAGCTCTAATCAATTAAAAAAGACCAGCCTGTGAGTGAAATGTTTGAAAAAGTTGCAGAAATATAATGAAGTGCATTAAAGCTGAATAAGAGTGAGAAAGCAAAGCCACCGTTGTAATATAAATACGAGGATACGCCGTAACGACACGGTGTTTGCATTGCTTACGCAAACGTGTACTGTACACACTGCAAGCAGTGAAAGATGGACGCAGTATAACAAAGTTTGTATAGTCATAATTGTTTTCTTTCATTTCTGTTAGTGACCCAGTATCAGATATGCTTTCAAAACTGTTAAAATTTATACGCTATTACACGTCGTGCCGTAGCAGTATATAAATTAATCCATAAAATGTATGTATAATATCCATATCTGCTGGATATACACTCACTCTACCAAATTTGATCAGTCAATATTGACAACATGACGTAATAGTTTAAAGAGTGCCAGTTGATACCTTTCACGTGACGAGCAAAACGAGTCTTATGCTTCAGTCATGATCTGAATAGATGACAAATCCATGGCGATGTACTGAATAAGCCGGACTTTACAATGACATCCCAAGTGCAGGAAGACACCACTATAGCAAAAACGTGTACCTTAAATTTCTCCGTCATCTCTCCGTTTTTTTTATTTTTATTTTTCACTTATATAGTCATTGGCAGAAATAGCATCACGTGAAAAAAGGTAATTAAGTCATTTTTACGGTCAGTACTTTTTACTATTGACCGCAAATAGTATTTTTTTTCATTCTAATAGTATTTAGCAGCCTTCTTGTGAAAAGCTCGGGGAACATAATTATTTGCATATCGTGGGATCTACAATGAAATATGTTTTGCTTTTACACAACAGTCTTTAATACTTGACTATAGTATTGAACAGTGGCATTTTCCCCACTACATCCACTTACCTTTAATTTAGACAAAACCCTAACCCCTATCTGTTATAAATTATTCCACAGGTAACACACTTCCTGATAAAAACCAAGCGACATTTTGCACTTGCACGTTTCATAATTTATCTACCCTGTTTGCAGTCATGTATGCAATATTCGCGCATATTTATTAATGTTGGACTTTGGACGTTTTGAAATCATTATTTCATATGGCATGCACGCTTTGACTCGTTTTGCCACGTCGCGTCGGAGAAAGCGACTCATCTGCTCATCTAGCATGTAGTGTTAGTGTTGTAAATCTTGTTGTCGTTCTTTGCAGCACGGATTAAATTCCGGGCACAGGAGGCGGTGGTTGTTCTTGTTATTGCTGTTTTTTGTTGTGTGTAGATAGAAATGTGTATTGTATGTGTATGTGACTGTGTGCACCGTGCAGCTCGCTTTGTACTTAATGACTACAACAAGAAATCCAGCGTCACCCAGATGCTCTCCAATCTTCTATGGGAAACACTGGAAACAAGAAGAACCAAATTCCGTCTAGTCACAGTCTTCAAAGAAGTTCATAATATTACACCTGCAAACATAAATCTTCAAGTGAATGCAGTCCGCTCAACAAGACAACAAATTAGACCTTACATTGTACAAGTACCGAATTTCAACAAAATGTGTTATCAATATTCCTTATATCCTCGGACATCACGAGAATGGAACTTACTACCTGCAGGGATCCGATGTATTACAGACCTAAATAACTTCAAAGAAAATCTTAATAAAATGGACATTGATAACTTAGTCTCCAAAGCCCATTACAAAATTTAATTCAGACCGCCGTTCACACCGACTGTGCGTAATATTAATAACAGCCTTCCGGCAGTGATTGCACAGTATCCAACAGAAGCAGAAGTATTGTGTGTGTTTGTATGTTGTTGTTTTTTTGTGTGTGTGTGTTTGCCAGAGTTCTATTGTCTGTATTCCATATTTTCTTTCGTAACAATAATATACATAACAAAAGAGTTCAATTTACACAAATGTATTTAAGTGAACATGATATAATACAAAGCAAATCAACAAATTATAATCTATAAATTATGTAGCTCAGATTTTATTTTAAAAAAAATGGTAGGCTTATAATTGTTAAATTTTACCTTCAATTAATATACTGCTATAGCCTGTGGGGCCGTTAAAAAAACACTGCCTTTCAATGACCTCTACAGTTTCGTTACTGGGTGATTCTTCTTAACACCCCCCCCCCCGCCATGTCGAAACTCATTACGCCTCTGCGCATACCTAACTTTAATCGTCAAAACAACCACAAATAAGAGAATGTATATGCAGATGAGATAGTACAGCCGAGTAGATCTGTAATCTTTGGAATGGCTCAGTTACACGACACTGCATACACAATACAAGATAAGCATCATGGACATACTAGTGTCCGTGTAAACAGTTCAGTGAAATAACATCATTCAAGGACTAGGGATACACTAAAAATTTGTTTCTTAAAATCAAATATTAGCGAACACACAAATAAATAGTACACTGTAAACAAAATCTCATCGTGCTCTTGAGTACGACGAGATTTATTTCGTCCGACAAAAATTGGGTAACCTTACCAACTTTGATCATTTTGCCAGACTTTTCAATTTACATTTACACAACATTTTAAGATTACTTGTCCTTTCTTTGATGATATAATCTTACAAATAGGGTATCATTTATAAGAAAAATTAAATTTCTTTCCCGATGATACTAAACTTGATTGATTTTTACTACGAAACTGGGAAGATATAATTCATCAACTCAATTCCAAACATTTTTTTCAAAACTCCAAGGTCCACATTTTTCCCGGTCACGTCACCTCGAAAAACTCGCTCGGGGGGGGGGGGGGGGGGGGGGGGTTACGACGAAAAAAATTCAGTTTCACCCAAGGAAATCAAATTCTTTCACATTTCTCAAAACCCCCTTTGGAAGAAAAAAGGGGTGTTTGCGGGTGTTACACCCGCCTTGGCAAAAAAGGGCGGTGTCTGTTTGAAGCGTACGCGTATGACCTATGCAACGAAAACATTATGAAAACTTTACATGTATTTTGAAATTGACTTGCCAGGGCCGATTTCACAGGTTATGTCCTGATCGTTAATTTTAATCCCATTTTATGGGAATCTGACGAAATGGTTGCAACAAAATTTTATTTTAAACAATTAATCGACGAGGCCAGAAACAAACCGTGCAGCATCAAAACCATGATTGGCCTATGCAGAGACCAGAACATGGCACCACCTTTTTCATTATCCTATATATGTAATTCAATTGGACACATATTTGCTGCAATAGTATCTCTATTGTTGTGTTTAAAAAAATACATTATGATTAAACAGAGAATGAACTGAAATGTAAAGATACAAATTGTGTCAAATTCTTTGCATGTCCTTTTCGTATAAAATTAATCCAATTCATACCCCTTTTCATTCAAGCCCAAAATCAGGAGAATAATTGAAAATATATATATATTTTTTTTTTTATTTTTGTGGTCACAAACTACAGATCATTCAAATCATATACTGACAGGATAAAATATATATGTCAAAATACTATCACTTTCCCGCTAATTAGTGATCAGTTGACCACAAATAAAAGAAACAACAACAAAGGCGGACATTGTTCTGAGGGACTGGTCGAGTATGCGGGCGTTCTACTTTAGGACCATAGATAGCTTGTGAAAATATGATAAAAATAAGAAGAAATATTTTTCCAACAAAATGATACCTTGAATCATTGATTTTGATTATACAAGCGTTGGATTCTAGTGCATTTTTTCTGAGGCAATCGTTATTCCGAATTTGTTATTTTTCAATTCCCAGCGTGCAGAAGGAACGACCGAAATATTCTCTGCGTTAGCGATCTGCTAATGCACCTATTCCAGGTGCAGTAACAATGTAGCCATATCCTACCATTGTCTTCGGGAATGTCATGGCTCTTTGTCGCCCGGCTTGTTTCTTGTGGCATTTCTGTTACGTGAAAATATTTTTGATGTTCCAGGTTCGCTGTGAGTTGAGAAAGAAAGGCTCGTAGATCGAAACACTCTCACTCAAAATCAATCATTATGGTATCATTTTGTCGTAAAAAAATATGTTCTAGCAACTGAAAATAACCAATTAATGGCATTTTGTCTTTGATGATGTTGAAGAATTAACCTATCGGGGCATCGACCCCCCACCCCCTATTATGTTGGGACCTTCCGAAATGATTTCTTTGATTTTTTGTTCTTTGGAAAGGTTAGATGCTCTTAAATTATCAATGGCTGAAACAGTTTGTGAAGTGAAGCATTACAAAGAATGGAGAGAAAATGAGGGTTGGACGCTACAAAGTTGATATTTTATGGAATTGCATATCGTATGTGTAGGCATTCTTCTGCGGCACCCTGTTATATTTATAGACCAGTGACACTAAGTTATAATGTCTGATTATTCAACTCACAGTAAAAATGTCAACTGTGCCTTACATGACAACTTTTAGCACATTTCAAATGCACCTTTTTCACTCAGGCCATTCAAATACTGCGCGCCGTATTTGTGTTGTTTCATGATATTGATACGTAACGTGTAGCGTTGCATGTCGTCGTTGCTCGGAGAAGCGATGTTACTTCGTGCGGAAACAATTTCCACGTATCGGCTACGACCCCTGACCTTCGATCCACTAGCGTACGAATTCGATTTGATAATATCAACATTGATAATGAAAGTTAAGAGTACAATCTGAACCAACAAGCCTTTAAAATAAATACAGCGTGGCATATTATACGTGGGCAAATTTTCGCATACAGCTCCCGCAATGTTGCCTACGACCAATGCACTACTAGCTAATGCCATATAAACACAAACGACATAGCATTAACATTCGCACACACACCGCGAGCCTGAAGCTAAATGTTAGTAAAACAGGAATTTATGTATGAAATCAAGTAAACTCACCCTAAACCGGCCTACGACACGAAGACTATGTTCCACAGTTCTGTTTCTTCTAAGAGGGACACTGTAGTCATTATTTTAGTGATTTCCACAGATATCTTGACAGATTTCTTGATCGTCCAGTCGAGACGATTCGCATTTATTATGGGATATATCAGATCGAGTGCGCATGCTCAAGAGAAGCAAAATAGCAGGACGAAGTAAATTCGGTCAGCATGGCAGATTCGCATGTCATTATGGGATATCAGATTCAAGCGCGCATGCTCAGAGAGAAGCGCGGCAGGCGTGACAAAGAAGAGAGAGTCGTGATGAAAAAAATGGTCCAGCATAAGCAATATTTGTGATATGAAGTGCAGGACGAATTTTCTGTTGATGCATGACGAATACTATTCGTATAACGAAATAATATTCGTCATGCCATCTACAGAAATTTGGTTCAATTCGTACAGCATGTTAAATAAATAGCAGGACGAAGTAAATTCGTCTAGCTAGGACG
>JZLH01S0128535.1:2771-14882 GCA_001188425.1 Eucidaris tribuloides
GCCAGGAACACTGGGGAGGTTACCCTCAAAGAGCTGGGTGCCTCGCTTGCAGACCTCCATACTCCGGACCGACGATTTGGTACTGAGGAAAAAATAAAAATTAAGTCACAATGTTAGTTCTAGTTTTAGGAAAGTTTAACACAATTACATGTACTAGTACTTAGTATAATTGCGTGATACATATGTGCCGCGGTTGAGACCCCCATTTTCAGCCCAAATTTCTGTTCCAGAGCATCTCTATTTCAGAAGTCACAGAAAAATTTTGATTTTTCCAGTTTCAGAGACCCCCAAATTTGCCGTTTCGCTTCTGATTTTTCGCTCGACCGCGCCGCTTTGCGGCGCCGCCGAGCCAGAGCATTGCCCTTTCAGCAAGGCACGCCGTTGGCACGCCAGAACTTTGCCGCATTGCAGTTCCAGAGCATAGCATTTTGAGGTTTTCTGAAGCCTTAGCTCCAGTTCTAGAGACCCCCATTTTTCGCTCAAGCCCGTTCCGGAGACCCCCATTTTTCGCTCAAGCCCATTCCAGAGCCCCCGATTTTCGATTTCGGTGTGGCACATAGGTATCATTATACAACACCTAGTAAGATTGTACGCTATCCGATTGGTTGACTGCGCTTCACGCGGCCTACGCTAACCGCCCCATTGCACTCGCGCGGTACGCGGAGTGCAGTTTCGGTACATTGCACGATTAAGAATCGACGCGCGCGTTTAATTTGGCGTACACAATACTGCGCGCGCGCATACAAAAATCTTGAGAAGGCGCAGTCATGGTGTGCGCGCTCAATGCCAGCAATAAACATACTGTTATGCTTTATTTTACAGTAAAGCTCGATGAGTAAAATCAAGCTTTTATAACATTCATACCTTGAAACAAGTACGTAAACGTCCGAGGTGTTGTATAAAACAAATAGTGAATGATCTTTATTCGTGCAATGAACAAATTCGCAATTCCGTGAACATATAGACGCTCTATTCAACTCGGCTTCGTCTTCGTGAATAAACGCTCAATATTCACCCATGCAAAATCTTGTACCATTGCCCAACTCGTGATCATTCACTAATTATGATAACTGGCTAATAGGTTTTGGTCTTCCTGTTGTTGTTTATTTTATTTTTTTAGTCTTTGAAAAACATACTTACAATAAATTACAACGCCAAAGCACATTCAACAACTTGACTACAGGGAAGAGAATATGCTGCATCATCAAGCATCCCTAATGTCCCTTGATGTCTCTGCATAACACTTTTGCTGACATGACACCAAAATGCACATGTGGGACTGAGGGTACTTACTTGCGACAGTGGGCATATTCAGCGAGGTGTGTCAGAGAGACGAAGGGATGGTTCAGGGCCTCCAGCGGGGTGATTCTCTTGTCAGGGTCGATGGTCAACATCTTCTTCAATAAATCCACAAATTCCCGTCTAGAGGAAGGAAAAGCAAGGAAACAAGAACTGTGAGAACATTTGTAGCTAATCATTGTATGCACGCCAGTACTGATTCAGGAAAAGGCCTGAAATTTGTTTTTACAGTGAACTGTTTTGGATACAAAAAAAGCCTGCAAAATTGTCTGAAAATAGATTGCCAGGGTCTGAATTTATGCTTTTGCCTATCATTTATTTTCATTTTATTTTTTTGGACAGAAAAGATGCTCTCAAATTTTATAACACCAATTCTGTAATACTTCAATTTTCTTATCAAATATGGGCATGTACGTGTATGGTTAGGAAATTGCTTGATTGATGGAAGATGATCTATATAGACAGACACATACTCAGACACACAAACACACACATACACACAGCGATACATGCACATACACACACACAAACACACACACAAACAAACAAACACACACAATCAAACACACAATCATACACACAATCATACACACGTACACACATACACACGCACACATATACACACACACACAAATAAACACAGACATGGACAGACATACACACGAGCAAACACATACACACATACACACACACAGGGAAATGCAGAACATGCTTTGATAGAAATCCTCCCCAATGTACATTACATCATTCCATGCATTGTTCATACCATCCGGTTTCCCAGCTGCGGTTGAAATCTACCCTCAGAAATGATACACAGACAAGAACACACATGAACACACAAACCCATACAAGAGGAAATCCCTTTGCTTGGCATACCTGTCGGCTTTCTCTGCCAAGTACTCGCTTCCCTCCAGGTCGGTAGGGAGGTTGACCCCAGCGATGTCATCCAGGCAGTTAAAGATGTACTTCCTGGCCTCCTTGGACTTGATGGTGGACTCCATCTCATGCTCCTCAGGGCTCTGGTTTGAAAAAATAAATGAATAAATTATTAATAATAATGGACTCCATGCCACACTACTCAGGTCTCTGGGGTGATGAAGTAATGAATAAATTAATAACTCCTGAATGGTATTGAAAGAACAACAACATTATGACTTGTAGGAAATACACAGGGGCCGAGGGTGATTTAGCCCCCAAATTTGCAAAATAGCTCCCTAAAATCACAAAACAGCCCTCAATCATCATCATTAGGTTCAAGGTATAACATACTGGCGTCACTAACTCGGCAAGAAAGTAGCCCGCAAATAAATTTTGATTTCCTGCCCTGTTTGAGGGATCCCTCTTATTAAAACACATAACACTGTACTGTATTGTTACCCAACTGCACAAGTTTCATAATTTCAGAATAGTGAAATCCATTATGAATATTTGTTGTATATATCACAACCTATCTATTTCTCATTTTTCTATTTCATCTTTCTCCCGTTTTGGGGTCTGAAAGTAAAGGAGAGATTCCCATCGTGACTGTGCACATTGAAGTCAAAATTGGCATTTTTTACAACTCATGTATGTGGTAGGCCAAGACACCATGACACATCGGCAATGAATTTAACCCTACAAGTCAATCTGTCGAACATGATGATCTAGTCTGGTGTCTAGGCATTTACAGTGTAGATTAACCCATCTCATATCATACTGATAAGGAAATATTCAGTAAACTGCTTTGACTAAGACTACTGTCTTGATCTGCTTTCTCGCAGAGTGTATATGCTCTGGAGATAGAATAAGTCGGGGAGTGAGTGTACATCTGGAGGTAGAAAAAGTTGCATGGTTTGGAAACAAGACTACTGATGATCAGCCCAACCGCGCAAAAGTTTACAATGTGCTCTATAGACACCACAGAATCAGGTTCGTTACAACCGGCTCGTTGCGTACTGTGCTTGCCAAGCGATTGTCCAATCAAGACATTGCACAACAGGTGCAGCCGCATACACTGTCAACTGTGGCTGTGCATGGGTAGGAAAAAATGACAATTGCAGATGCCGTAAGCATGGTCATGTGCAAAACGTGTGCATGCAATGCAGCGTGGACAGCATATTGTGTACACTGTTAATGTATGCATGCAGTACAAAAAATCTGTTGAAATTCAAATTGATTTTTGTCCCTGACTGGAATTGGGATTGTTCTGAAGATTTCTGTCTACGTTATTGGAATGTATCATTAATTGTATTTGATATACCGTACGAAAATAGACATATATAATAGAGAGGGCTTAATTTCTATAAACTAAACTCTTTGAGATTTTAAGAATCTCAGAGGCAATAGGTAAAAAAAAAAAAAATTATATTTTCAACATTTAAAATTCAGCATAATTCCATTTTATTCCAGGATATTTCACGACACTTGAAAGAAAATTCACAAATGGTGATGTTATGAACTAAAAAAAAAACCTGTTGGCAGGACACATGATACTACTTGTACAGTACATGTATGTCCACTTTAAACAACATGCATGTACAGTACTATCTTTATCATGCAGGCTGCAGTGACAGCATTTGAAATAAAGAACAAGCTATTTTTTTGTATCTTACATTTGTACGTAATCACTTTCACCTTGTTGTTGCTTATTATCTCTTCCCTGAAATCTGAGTAGACCACACACTCTCCCCTCCCCTCCCCTCCCAATCCCTCCCTATCACTCACCCCCTCTCGCTGCCCGTCTCCTCTCACTCTCCCCTTAACTATAACCCTATCCCTCTCCCCCTTCACTTTCCCCTCCTCTCACTCTCCCCTCCCCTTAACTATAACCCTATCCCTCTCCCCCCTTCACTTTCCCCTCCTCTCACTCTCCCCTGCCCTAAACTATAACCCTATCCCTCTCCCCCTTCACTTTCCCCTCCCCTCACTCTCCCCCACCCCTTAACTACCCTTCCCACACACCCCTACCCTTCCCACACACCACAGGCTAAGTTAACTACCCTTCCCACACACCCCTACCCTTCCCACACACCACAGGCTATTACAGTGTACCTCTGTGATTCACAGGTCCTTGTAGTAGGATCCACTGAAGCCTGTATCTCCATGGTCAACCCTTCAGTTACAGCACTTATCAAAACTATTTTTATCTTTTCAGTTGACGTACATGTAGATCTACAATATGCTAAATTACGTCTTCTCGCTGCCCGGAGCAACAAACGTTATTTTTGGCGGAGTGTTACTTCTCAGTGTTCTTCTGCTGCAAGATCCCACAACATTTCAGGATGAATATGAACAATACCGTATACTGTGTGAACACTGTTATTTAATTACTGTTAATCTTGACTATAAAACTGTAGCCAATAAAATCATGTTTTGGATTTTAGTTACTAAATATACAGCTAGCCATTCATTAAATTTGTTGTTCTCATTTTGCGACAAAAGCAGCCATGGAAAATAAGTTTTGGATTTCCATGACTAAAAATGCATCCAGTCATTGTTCTCATTTAGTTTGACCTACACAAAGACATGTAACATTTTAAAACAAGAACTGCCACTGCCTGAAAAAATAAAAAATAAATCAGTAAAATCACCATTTTGTTTTCAACATATTCCAAGAACTTGTTAAAGTACATGTACGTATAGAAGCTCCATTACCACAAAGCAAAGTACATGTAAATGAACACGATCTCAAAACATTTTTGGACAGGTATGTGCATGTATCAAACAACAAACAAGATAAGGAGTATTTTTCTTACTCTGGACTTACTCCGTTTTAATAGCAGTAAGTATGAGAGTGATTTAAAGATTGTGTTTGGGATGTGCAAGTCCATTACTTCCCTTCATTATCAATACCAAATAGTAGTTTAGTACTTACAAATGGTGTGTGGACAGTTTTGAGATCCATACATGTACGTCATGAATTTGTCGTTTATGAGAAAAAACTAATGATGATATGTTACCAGAATATTGCTCTTTCCGCGAGTTTAAATTTTGCTCAAGTTGCGAATCGCGGTTATATGTGTACGTTTGCATAAACAGCGGTGCACACTGATTGGTTAAACAGCTATACTGCGCGCGAACTTCAGCTAAAGGCTGATCGGACAATTTTGGAACAGCACGTGCACGTTAACGTCACTGTAAATTTTGAAGTTTAAATGTCCAGATTTTCACCAAAACTACGTATTCTACCCAAAGGTTCTATGACAGGTGTTTATTTATTCTAATCTTCACATTGTGAACGATTTAAGCTGATTTCATTCATTTTGCCGTTTTCTGACGTGCAAATCCCGTACTCTGTCTTTAAGTGATATCACGAGAACAAAGTTTACCTTCAACCTCCACAGGGGAAAGTTGGACTCGATGTCTCTTTTGAAGAAACGTGTCGTCTTCGTGGCTGCGCTGAGGAGATGCTCTGCCGGTAGTCCCTGCGTTTGAGAGATGTAACGGATCTACGGATTCAAGAAAATAAATAAATGAAAGTGCATAAATCAATACAGACAAATGAATATTGAAGTGATAGGCTATTCATTGTGGAGCTTCAATTTAAAAAATTGTCAGACTTTGATATCTGAGCTACATTGTAGTGTTCAAATTGACAAATAGAATACAAAAGTTATGCTGCCAATGGCAAGGTATGCATGAATAAACAATTTTTACTCCGGTGAATGATAAAATAGCCTAGATCTGCACACAGTAAGTCTATGGGAGGAAATGGACAGGTGAAACCAGTCAATTGGAATACCTGCAGTCTGGTAGATTTTCACTTGTTGAAAGCACTAAATCATCATTTTGAAATGCAATTTTTTCAAGGGCTTCATTTTCAGACCTTATCAAAGACACTTTGAGCGTGGATGATTATGTAGCTCACAATTTTTTTTTTCACTCTGGCAAATGCCATGATTGTGGGTAGTCCTCAACTTTGGGCAAAACTATTTTTGAATCAAGTAAACTATGCAAGGATTCTACTTTGAACATTTTTGTAGTCAAAAGTTGGCTATTTCAAAAGAACTACATGTACATGTACATGTACCATCAGGCATCATTGATCATTCTGCTTTGTTTAAGACAGATTGGTTGTGTATTACTTTCTAGGGCATTAATTTCACTCGGGGCACCAGAGAAATTCAGTGCTGGGATGTTCATGCTAGATTCTCCTTAAGTAAGAAATTCAAAGGAAATCCTTCCAGTCAGGAGATACACTCCAGCTAGCGTGTAGACTAACTATTATACATGTATCTTTCAATCAGTTTGGTTCTAGATGCTATTTTTTTTTTGGGGGGGAGGGGGGGGGGTTCTCCCAATCATGTATCTGCCCTCATATTAAGAAAATAAAATTTGGGAATAGTAAAATATGCTTGGATCTGAATATTGCAGACAAAAGAACAAGCTTTCTGTGGCTGGGGTTTATGGAAAATGTAATATTGAAATAAAACAAAAAATCTTAACCGCTCGTCAGGCTATTAACTGAACAAATGGGGGGAGGGGAGCAAACTTTGTTCAGTACCCCACTATTAACACATGTCAAATTTACAGGGTGTGTAGTAATGGCAAGGAGGGGGTTATGGAGGGGGGTGAGACAACACCAATGAGAGAGTCACTAATGCTTGTTGGTAAACTAGAGGACGATGGCCACATTTAGTCATTGGTCAAACCTCGTCGGCCTTTGTGCTCAGCATTAGTCACCAGGGCATGGAAATTTGGGGAAATTTGTTGGTTATATGAGCAGGATATGCCTTGAGGGGAAAATTATGTCCATTGGGAAGAATTTAGTCAGTTGGTATGAACAATCAAGAAGGATATTTCTCTCTCCTAAAGCTTATTGTAGACTAAGTACGAGATAAGTGTGTGTTGCAGTGAAATCAAATCGTCCCCAATTGGTTACGCTGTAAAACTGTTAAATTCTGACAACAAAAGACCCTTCCAATCCTAATTTTGATAACATCCCCCTTCCATTTCACCCCCCCCCCCAAGGAGTAACTCACACTTGAGCAAATTTTTATAGATCTGCTGTCATGGGTAAATGGAGTAGCCCCCTCTTTAAGTGAAACGATAAAAATGGGAGCACCAACATTTCCCATAACATTGACAGTGTGGAATAATGCAACATTTACTCTCTTCAAACAGTCTGTTTAAGTACTGCAGTGATGTGTGTGTAAATTCATGAATAGTTGAATAGGCCTATGTACTAATAACACTTATTTTCTCTGCGATTTCCTCAGGACAATGGGCTTTAAAATGATGCAGCATTTATTACCATGCAATCTACACTGAAATCAATTCTCCCTATCGCATATAGCCGATATCAAGCGATATCACCTCGCGATACCGATATCTGATCGATCGTTCTTGGGATGTATACTTCCGGTTCCGGTAAATTGTACAGTCAAACGCACAAAACATTCATTTCAAATCTCGTCACATTCGTAATATTATTGCCTCATACCCGAACAAACATGGATTGACCTGATGAACAATTTTGGAGAATGTCTGTGTCACGATTAAAGGACTTTCTCAGTGACACAAATGTTCCTACAACCCGTAAATGAAGGAATGAACTCGAAACTTTCACCTGGAAAGCCGCGAATGTTTACCCCGGGAGAGAGGAATGCGACCACGCGCACGCCAAGTCTGAACATGAACGCCGGTGTGTGCGGACGGCCGATGGTCTGTTCATGAGCTAAAAGAAGGGACGAAGGACTTGAAAAAGAAATATTATTCGCGAGATTATAAGAAAGATTTTGACACGATCCACGAGTACTTTAGCATTCGATACGTATTGCGCATGCTTAAACCGGAAGTTTATTTCCCAAGAATTAAGGGTAAGAAAAATAGAGCGCCACTTGCGTTCAGATTCGGACAGCTATATGCGATAGGGAGAATTCTAAGAAGAAGCAATTCTACAATATGGCATGAACATTGACCCCTCCTATTGACCCCTCCCATCATCATCCCCTTGTCCATCATGGAGTGCTACCAGCAGATTGGGACGGCAGGAAAGAGTCCCATACAGTCATTTAATTTCTTTTAATTAGTGGATGCAATCAGCTGTATCCAGTCTGTCTACAATGTATCTACAGTGTATAAAGCTGACCAGTATAAAATCCATTATCAAATTAAGTATGCTGATGGTAGTCATTTACAGGGTAAAATTGAATGCATGAATTGCGTGGTCCAGGGTCTATTAATAATGCACAAAGATAAATATTTGGGGTTTTTTTGTGGGGGGGGTTGGAGGAAGGGGGTTGGCTTCACTTCATTATGTCATTTGTTTAAGTATTGTATTTAATATTATTATAATCTATTTGTTTATTTTTTATTTATTTTTTATTTCTAGTTTAGTTTTTTCCCCCGGGGGGGGGGGGGGGGTTTAGTGACAGAGGCAAGAGGATTTGCATGCAAAACAAAGAGAGGCATAGTAATTGGTGTATAACATTTGCTCTAGCGATTATTTCATAACCATAACCACAACCTTAACCTATGCTGAGCTGGACACCCAATAGCAACCCTCACCTAACCCTTTGTCAACTGAGGTATTGTCACCGGAGCAGTTGTCGGCGAAACAAATATCGTTGTTCCATTACCAACACGTTTGAAACCATGATTTGGACACCAAGTTAACATGCAATGTACATGTAATTGTACAGTACCTGGGCCCCGGTTACACCGACATTAAAGCGTTCTGACAACGGTCTCAGAATCCATTAATCATCTCGGAACGGGTTAGGACCTTCACTGGGGTGGTTACACCACTGTCACACGAGCCGCCTCATGTTCAGTCGAGCAGCGGTTACCAATGGCAACGATTTAACCACGCATGTTCCTTGGTTCGTGTGTTTACTTATATTACGTAACTTCCTGTGCTGGACTGGTTTCGAATCACTTGTGCAGATCGTGTTCGAAACAGTCTGAGAACGGTCTCGGAACGCTTTTGACTCTTGGTGTAACCGGGGTCTTGGTCTAAGAAGTGTGCTTGGTTCACCCACCCACTCCTACAATAATCTAATGTCTGCAACTTGTGGGTTTGTCTTATTTTGGATTGGAAGAAATCATGTAACGCCATCAAGGGACCACAACCCAACTCCCAGTACGCACCGCTTTTGGAAGCAGACGGCAATTTATAGCGCAATAAGACGATGAACGCATGCCATAGCACGGGGCACGAGTCACAGGGGGTGACCGGGGGAATTGGGTGAGAGTTATTTTTGGTTGTCATGAATAAAATAGGAAATGAAAGAAAGCTAAATCTGTACGCGTTCATCTGTGCTGCAGTCTGTGTCATATCGGGCAGGAAATATTGACGACTTGTGTTGAGCTCATGAACACTAGACTGCAAAGGAGATCATAAAATCCAGCTAATAATAAATCAGACAAGTCTAAGGGGTACAGTGTTCTTAATGCATAACTCTGGTCAGGATATGCATAATACATACATGTATATACATGTAACATCACTACCAAGTAAAAACTAGGTGGGGGGGGGATATTGACAATGTAGCAGTTATGTACAGTGCACTCCCGTAATAACGAACACGATAAAGTGAAATTCTTGTTACAACGAACTAGAAATTCAGGTCCCAAAATTATTATCAATATCTTAAGTTGTAACTTTCGCTGTTTGGTTATATAACGAAATTTTGATACAACAAAAAAAACTGCCGGTCCCGTGGACTTCGTTATAACGGGAGTTGCCTGTAATATATATATTTTTTTTACCTCCATGAAAAGTATCCCTTTTTCTTCTCGTCTATTTGCATTTTATTATTTTCTCTTTTTCATAAACATTTTGTTTTTTATCTTCTGGTTATTCCTCCTGTACCTCACAAACATCCATCCCACCAATACACAAATAGCCCTTCTACCACACAAACACCCCTCCCACCCATCAACATCCCACCGACTCCAAAAAATGCTCCTCCCACCCTTACCCCCAAACCACACAAACACCCCTCCCACCCATCAACATCCCACCGACTCCAAAAAATGCTTCTCCCACCCTTACCCCCACAAACACCACTCCCATCCCCCCCCACATCTGTCCCACACAACCCTCACTAACCCCCTCCCCAATCCAATCCACCTGTTTCCACCACCCCCAGGGTACCTGCCCCAGGGTACAAGAGCCACCGGAGGAAGTTCCGTAACCATTCCACATCTGGGACTTCATGATAATGACCTCCCCTCCCTTCCCCATCCCTACCTCCCCACCCTCCCCACCACTCCAGGGCTACCTGGTCATACTCCGATGCCCCTTGGGTACACAGGCCATCCCAGAAAGAATTCTGCCACCACACAGAGACCGCATCAATGGCCTCACAGGCACCCCTCCCTCCCTCCCCTCCCTTCCCCACCGCTCCTTCCCCATCCCGTACCATCCCACTCCCCACCACGCCAGGGTTACCTGATCATACTCCGATGCCCCTGGGTATAAGGGCCATCCCAGAAAGAGCTCCGCCACCACACAGCCTAGAGACCACATGTCAATGGCCTCACAGAAAGGCAAACCAAGGATGATTTCTGGTGCTCTGGATGTAAGAGAAATCAGATGAGAATGCAAATAACTTTAACCATTCATTATATAAAAAACAACTTGAAATGGAACATAGAAATTTACCAAAATGAAAGCAACAATCAAATTAACACATGCAAATTACATTTAATGATGTGTGAATGAGGAACCAGCAAGAAAGAATACACGACTCATTGGGTGCTGATCCCTGTAAAATCATCGCTTGTTACATGTACATAGTATACAATATACAAATACAGTACATGCATGAAAAGCCTGCTAAGAAAATGAAGTACACGTAGGCCTGCTACACAATTTAAATTAAAGTGCTTACTTGGAAAATAGTTCCTTATAAATCTCCTTTATGTGTTTAAATACATGCAAGAAGAAAAAAATAAGACAAGAAATGAAATACATGTACAACCGGACAAGTTCTCTATTGTTACTTGTTTTTAGACGTCTTTTAACATATATCTCTAAATACACTGTATTACACTTTCCGTTTGTTTACGTGTAGTTGTACTTGGTACATGTACATGTCTACTTTTATAACAAATTGATGCATTATTGAAATTCTGCCGGAGTCAATAGCCAAACATAATGACACTGTGGGTGCTCTGTGATGTGTGCAGGAAAGAGAAATCAGATGCGAATTAAATTAAGACCTGACAAAATCTCCATTATCACTTATTTTTAGATGTCGTTAACATGCATTTAGCACCCTTCCCATTCCCTTTGTCTCGATGTACATACATTGTACTTCTATTTTTAAAACAAATTAGTGCATTATCAACATTCTGCCGGAGTACCTGCATATATGTACACTCCAAGGCTCATTAAATGCACAACACCACAACACATGTGGTAATGACTATTGCATGCAGAATAGTTTTCACATCATTGTAAAAAACATGAATTAAAACATGAGATAAACTGCACAATAAAATACAATTAAATACCTATCTACATGTACATCATTATCAGAAATAAATAACTACATGTACATCCCAAAGTGGTTTGATCAATTCCAGCTAAATTTGTGTTAATTTCCCATTATAATCAAATCCAATGTTTGATGCTCAAAACAAATTTAATGGCATAACACTCTCTCCCACAATTGTTAGAGCACCATCACTGACCCATGACCTCAGTTACCTAACTCTAACTCAGTCTCATTTCCAGACCCTGTGATTATTTTCTCTTGATGTACATGTATTGCTGTGCAGCATGCGACACATTGACATCATGACACTCTTCTTTTTCCGCATTCATGACGATTTGTGTACGTACATGGGTTCCTGACATTGTAATTGACAGATCAGTGCAAA
>JZLH01S0128548.1:11105-25153 GCA_001188425.1 Eucidaris tribuloides
AATTCCAGCACAAAATCTCGTCTAAGAAAACATATCTTTCATTATGGAAACATAAAGTTCATAATTTTGGGTATTTGGCAGTATCAAATGGTGGTAGAATCTCAACCGTTGTCTTATTTGTGAAAACTTGATGCAATACCCCAATCCCCACTTTTCATCTATGTGCCAGTTACACCAAGCCATATAATCAATTTAGGCCGGTTTATAATTCGTATCTCCATTCAAGCCTTTAAATTGATTAAAATTGTATCGCCAATACACACTATAATTACAGGGATTTTTGAATAAATGCCTGAACGACTTGCTCAGGGACCAATCGTCCCCTTGCCAATTTATACATTTAGATTAAGTTTTAAAGAGTTTAAATTTTAAGCTAGTTGTGATTAATAATATTAAAATCGCGTAAGATTTGCAATCTAAATACAGAAATGACTGGCATCCCTAACAGCAATCAATCAGGATTCGATTTTAATCTTATAATTCAATATGTATGTTTCAAAACTTCTGTGTTTCTTTGTTCGGTGACATTAGAATGCTACCCCAAATCTTGCCATCCCTGCTTTCATTTAGCGTACACTTTTTAAATTACCCTCTTGAATACATATACTGTTATGTCATACTGTTATCTTTCTCTGCCAAAATTGGAATCGTCCTCAATTTCTAAAATGCTTTCTTGTTAAACCCGTTGCCCGAGATTGTGCAATTTTCATAGAAGTGAAATCATATGGCATACAACTCCGTTCCCGTCAGCCAACGGGTTAATTACAATTAAGAATGCCCAGAAGCCTTCTTCTGTCAAATTACAGCAAAAATAAGACAATAATGCGAGACCAAAAATAAGATCCCTGGAGCACTCCACATTCTTACGTTGTTAAGCTCAGATGGACTTAAGTAAAAAATATTATTTCGAGTACTCTGACATACTGAGATCTGTTTTGTAAATAACTTTCAAACCATTTAAGCTGTGATACCGCGAATACCATAATAATATAACTTCCGTAATAAAAATATCATGATTATGTGTGTAAGCACAAAATGTTATCGAATGCCTTCTTATCATGACAATCAACATCTAAAGCATACATTTCCCATCTAAAAAGCAGTAACTCCAATTATATATGATTTTAGTCTCAATGAACACGGATAAGTTCCTCACAAAAATATATACATGCATCATGTAAATAGATCCCACTTCACTGAGGCATTCAGATTTCAGATGAGCCCACGAGATGTCTTTGACCCATTCGAGACACTCATACACGAAAAGCAATATAATCACACGTTAATCATTCTCCAGCATAGACCTACACTTTCGCCTAGCGATGATGTATTACAAAAGCTGAATAAAACGGTTGTAGACCCTCTTTCGAGGAATTTTTGAAAAAACAGCGTAAAATGGATATCGGCCGATAATTAGATAAAACTCCTTTGGACACTTTTAAAAACCGGCAATAACGCTGGCCAATCTTTAACTTATTTGGTACTATACCTGTAATCAGCTGAAGAATTGAATATTGGCACATTAAAGGGATAACAGATACATGAAATGATCTTCTTCGATACTTTACAGACACATCAAATCCACAACTTTTATCAATTTTGCTTACCTACTATGTTCAATTAATTCTTTTAGTGTTATGGGATTAAAAAAGCTGTATTTTGGATTAAAATTAACATTATTTAATACTATTTTATTAGAACCATCGACATTTAAGTTATTAGTAATTTGACCAATATCTATAAAATATGCATTAAAAAGATAACATATTTCATTCTTGTCATAAATAGTATTTATTATTACATATAAAACAGAATCCCGGGCATATGCGATTTTTACACTTTTACAAAACTTCGTTATCATTTTTCCATGTTTCTAATATTTCCTCGCTGCATTTCTGAATTGTCAATATGAAAATATTCTCTTTTTTGCATTCTTAATTCTACTGTTCACCAGTTTCTATATTTCTTGTAAGCCTCTTTTCTTACATTCGTTGGATTTTTTAAATATTTTTTATCAATGACATTTCTTTCTACACATTTTACAAATCTTTGTGAACACTGGTTATTGCACTTCTTTTACTTACATTATTGCGGTAATGGAAAACATTCATAAGATGTGAGTATATATAAGCTATTTAAAAAACAGTTCATAGTCCTCATTTGGATTATCTCAGAAGTCAATATTCCATGAATATTAATTTATATTAAATTTACTAATATTTCTTCATTTATAGTACGCTTATAGCGTAAATATTGTTTCTTTTTTCACAATATGCTAATCTTGTTCAATAAAGAAAATTCGCGAAATGCATCACTATGATCACAGGCAATCGTTCCGACCATTGAAATCTTCCAAATGATAGTAACAATGTTGTCAATCAAGGTACAAGTATTATTTGTTACACGGTTGACATTGAATCATAGGCGCTACAAATATATTAATTGCATTAACCTAGATCCAAAAAAATCACTAACATACTGGCAAGAGGTTGCATGAAATAAATTGATGTTAAGTCTCCCATAACTGATATACATCTTATGTCGTTTATATACAATATTCAAAATTTTCTAATGCTCTCTAAAAATAATTGCACAGATTGGTCGGGGAGGCTCATAAATGCACACAATTAAAACATTTTCTTTGATTTTTCTATTTCTAAACAGGATTCAAAATGTGTATGGTATTACACCAAATCAGTACGTTTGTATTAAATTTAAATGTTCATGCCAAATAAATACCTACGCCACCTCCATTCCGCCTTGCCCTCATTAAGTAAAAGGTATAACCATTAACTGCTATAAAGGATTTGCTCTTTGCATCCAAATTTCTGTCAGCCCCAATAGCAGAAAAACTGCATTGATGTTATCGAGTAAATGACATATTGCACCAATAATTCTTACTAAACTACGACAATTAATATGTAAGTAACTTAGATGTGCTAATTAACATCTTGAATGCCAAATTTAAATTCACATAAGAATTAAAATTTTTGGTGTATAACAGTATGTATTTAGGCTCACATTCTTCATCATCCCCTGCTATTTTGATCAATAAACTACAGTAAATCTATTGACCCATTACACTTTATATTACTAGCGTCTACATTTATTACATTCATATCAGGCATTATAGTATTCAAAAACAAACAAAACACGAGTACAAACAAAAAGAAGTATATTGACTCATGGCAATTACACACAAGCAAACAAGTAAAATATATCCTAACTCCAGAACACACACTAATTTACACGGTAGATCAAGAAATATATGCAAACTACTAAGAAACAGTCAGTTCGAAAGAAAAGAAATCTAAAATTGGCTCTGCAAATAATGACATATGGTGCCTGGAGAATGCATTACTGTTTGAAAAGTATAAAATACTTGTTAACAAAATATAAATGGTTAAAATGCTCAGTTCAAATTTAAAATAGAATATGTGATGATCAATTGCACAATTGGGGTATATACATGATTAAAAGAAAAAGTCTCATTCTATATCTGGAGAAAGAACCGTGATATAATAAAAAAAAAATAATAATAATTTTCAAGATATTGAGGTGTTTTTAATGCAAGGACATATCAATTTTGTAAAAATTGCGCTTTTCCCATTGAAATAGTGTACAGCGCGCAGACATACGACGGTTTGTTTGACCTCGCGTATGATACGCGCGGTCAGCAAACTGTCGTATGTGTCCGCATTGACTTTGCGTGTAAATAAGACATACGACAGTTTGCTTGACCGCGCGCATCCAAATTGCGGTCAGGAGTGTAAAAGTGGCTATGGGGTTTTTGTACAAGGGAAATCATAAGCAATGAAACCGAAAATACTTGCGTCTAGCTCTTTTGAGATTTCTCCACCATTTCTTTTTTTTGAGTGAAAATAAAGACACTGCTTTTCAGAAGAGATCCTCGGCCTTCCTGTCATACATTTTTCTAGGAATGAATATCCGTAATACCTTTGCATGGGCAGTGGTATTATATGATTAGATTTAAACTTGATTTTCTAGAAATCACGTTTCGCACCGTCGTATGGACATACGACGGTTCGGATGAACGCTGACGAGTTGTTGAGATCATTCGCGCTTCTAAATCTCTCACAATACACGTAGACTTTCTCAAAGAAAACCGTATTAAAGTGCGATATGTTTTTATCAACAGACCCACTTTTGTTTCCCTGGATAAATGTACCCACAAATAAAACATAAACTGTTCTGTGATGTTCTGTGTTTGTAATACATCGTGGAAAAGTTCAAACAACAAAAATGTACATAATGTAATTATGTATTTAATTCCAGTTGCATGCATGTAACTAAATGTTAGTGGTTTTAATTTAATATTTGGCTGCGACAAACAATATTTCGAACATCAACGCGAAAATAAAGCCTGTGCCAGAATTGACAATCCCCCCCCCCCACACTTCATTCAACCTTATTTTCATCCCCACCGGTTTAGCTCTAGAATCTATTTAGATGACCATCTCTCTTTTCCAGGGATGCAGTCGAGGCCGGCCATTCCGAGTTACGAGGCCGCTGAAAACTATTTTTTCCCATACACTTTGTACACGTGACTCGGTCCGAGGTCAAGGCCAAGGCCAGCAAAATCCGGCCTAGAGGCCGGCCTCGACTACATCCCTGCTCTTTTCCATCATTTCCATTCGAATATTGCTCACATTCCTTACCTCTCTCCCTCTGATATAATTTTTCGTTTGCTTCCTTTTTCTCTGCCTCTCCTTTTTTCATTTCTCATTTTCCTTTGCTCCGTCTCCTCAGTTCTATTCATACATCCTCTCTTTGCACCCAGTCCTTCCTTTGTAGCCTTCCTTTTTACAGTTGAGTCAAAACCATAAACAGGTTTAAGATTTTAGTGGTCTCTTTGTGGTCTCTTGTTTCCTGTTCGTGAATTGAATCATTGGGCCTTTTTTTTTAATTTGGAGTTGAAAAAGTATATTGTACCACTATTTTAGGAATCACTGGCAAATTATTGCACGATTTTCTAGCGCAAGTTTTTTTTTTTGTACGGTTGAACGTTACTGTAATTCACGGCTAACCATTACTATGGCAGGCAGAAGTTTCTAAACATTACTCAAAATAAAGTATCTGTTATATTTACAGACAGTTGACAAAAGAAATATTATTCATTAGTGTAAATTATAATAGATCCAAACGTAATATTACAGCAGAAAGTCGTGCAGCAAGTTGCCAGGACTTCCCAATATCTTTTTTTTTGCGGGTATAATAATAATAATAATAATAATAATAATAATAATAATAATAATAATAATAATAATAACAATAACAATAATAATAACAATACTACTACTACTACTACTACTACTAATAATAATAATAATAATAACAATAATAATAATAATAATAACAATAACAATAATAATAATAATAATAATGATAATGATAATAATAATAATAATAATAATGATAATAAATATAATTTTTTATAGCGCCGTTATCCATTTTGTTTAAATGCTCAAGGCGCTTTATACAAAATAACAGAAAGAAAGAAAAAGCGACATAACAAAAATAACTTGCACACCACAAAAAGAAAAACGTCTGCCTTCAAAATGCACAACTAACCAAGTGTGTTTTAGGTTACCCTAGGTTATATATATGTATGTATGTATGTATGTATGTATGTATGTATGTATGTATGTATGTATCTATCTATCTATCTATCTATCTATCTATCTATGTATCTATCTATCTATCTATCTGTCTATATGTATGTATGTATTCATGTATGCATATATGTATGTATGTATGTATGTATAATGTGTGTGTGTGTGTGTGTGTATGTATGCATGCACTTATACATAATAATGTACAAGTTTAACAGTTAATTTTGATATACACTATATGACTACAAAGAAGTGCCTGTCTTAATAAGTGTCCTCCCTCTTGAGAAAACTATGTGCCCAAGATACAGTGTATCACATCTATTTGAATGGTAGGTATGGTTACCACTTGTGTGACCTGTCAATAAAGCAATGTGAATAGAGTCCTGTTAGTATGTATGCATATATGTATGTATGTATGTATGTATGTATGTATGTATGTATATGAATGTATGTATATATATTGTATGTATGTATCCATGTATGCATGCATGTGTGTGTGTGTGTGTGTGTGTTGGTGTGTGTGTGCGCGCGCGCGCGCGTGTGTGTGTGTTTGTATGTATGTGTGTATGTATGTATGTGTGTATGTATGTATGTATGTATGTGTGTATGCATGTATGTATGTATGTATGCGTGTATAGTTATGCGCCTCGATAGATATTGATAATATGTTTTCCTGGATTGATTTGTTACAGGTCGTGTACTTTGGTCAGACCTGCCTAGTCACGGACTATTTTGCCCGCCTTGGTCTGTACTGTCCACAGCATTACAATCCAGCCGACTTCATAAGTAAGTCAGAATGGGGATTCATGTTTTACATCTTTATTCATAAGTAAGTGTTTTTGCTAAATCCGTGGTGGTATTTCACCATCCGTCCGTAGTCAAGTAAAACGTTCTTGTTTCAGTTAATTTAGAGCGGAATTCCAGATCTGATCTGATCAGAAGCTGACAAATCAGGGAAACGCATCACTGAAAGTTTAAGAACTATCGGAAAATATATATATTCATGAAGTTTTTCAAATTTCACAGATCATTACAAAATTGTCAGCGTTGTGATATTTACTCTGAGCAACATTCCATCTGTTTAATACACCAAATATCACCAAAATAATGTTTATAATCTCGAATGTTTATTCATGAAAACAGTTCCTACACTTACGAAATCATGTATTAAAAATTGCCTTAGATTGAAAGTACAATAAGAAAACATTTCGTCAGAGGAAGTGAATATGCAGTAATATTTTTGTACAAAACAAGTGTAGAGTTGCTTTACAAAAGACAGTGTTTCCAGGTTATTACGTGAGTAAAAGAAATCTAGAATATTTCATCTGTATCCATATATTTGTCATGTTTTTCTATTAGTTTTATTAATGTACTGCCCTGATTTTTTATGTTAAAAAAATTATGCACAAGTAAATTGTTATCTGTCATGAATTTTCTTTTAATCAAGAATTTTTCTTGAAATAGAAACAAAATTGTACATGAAGTTAAATAGGCCTACTCAATATTATCTTTAGAGTGCACTGAGATTGAATTCAAATTGAAGTTGGTTAACCCTCTCTGTAAAATTGCAACAAAACTCCGTAGTCTCTGCAAGTGATATGAGAGTGATTTTTTGGTAAGAGTATTAAAATCCTTTTTTTCCGAAATGAAAGACTAATGAATGGTTATTACCATGATTACTAAGACTAAGCACCAATTTACTACTCTGAATTTTTCGGCTACGACTTATGGTTAATAATAAGACCAATAAGGAATCAGACTGAAGGGAAGTTGCAATTTCGGATTTCCCATTGCAGGACATAGACTGACTCATCAGCCAGTGTTTCGCACAATGTCCGTCCAGTTTTACATAGTTATCGA
Organism: Eucidaris tribuloides; assembly: GCA_001188425.1. Classification (NCBI taxonomy): domain Eukaryota; kingdom Metazoa; phylum Echinodermata; class Echinoidea; order Cidaroida; family Cidaridae; genus Eucidaris; species Eucidaris tribuloides. Next base: position 18,599 of record JZLH01S0128548.1, read on the forward strand.
AACTATACCCCGGGCAATATACTTTAATGCGGTGGGTAGTTTGACATATATTGCCCTTGTCATATGTCACTTGCTTTCACCGAACAAGTTGCATAATATGATTTACTGGGGGAAATTAGTTCATATTAATGTGATATGTTTTACGGAAGAATAGGCTTATATGGAAGGGAGGGCAATGTCCCAAAGATCATTGGACCAGCACAGTTTATCTCCAGAAATTGTGCAATCAGGAGGAATGCATTTAGATATTAACCTTTCCCTTATTAAAGAAGTATAATAATTTTGTTTTGATAATTATATTACATATTATTAAATTTTGCCTACCAAGAGTTAAGATTAAGTTTGTGCACTCAATCCAAAAAGCGTTTGTCTCACTTTTTTATTAATGGAAAAAATCAGAATTGACAGTTCAAAATTCAATGTGTTAATACAAAATCAAATTAAATAAACAGCCTCCATTATGAAACCAATAATGAAGGGACTCGCGAAAACATGTTGATAAAATACATAAGGCCAGGGGTACAGTGTTGAAATCCAACACTTCAGTACCTTCAATAACCCATCGTACTTCACGGAACAGAGAAGAACAGTCCTAATCTGGCAAAAGGATCTAATGGCAAATCAATGAATTTCATCATTTTACTGGTATTTCATCTTGCAAAAGGGTGTATCTGCACATACATTCTATCGAAATTGGTGTTAATCTGGCAAAAGGGTGTATTTGCACATACAACCATTTGCATATTAAATAATGGGGAAAATGTATTCATTTGATCAGGCAGAAGGGTTTATCTGCACGTACACCGTATTGTCAGATTAAATGATAGGGAGAAATGTGTTTATTTAAGCAGGCAGAAGTGTTCATCTACACATACACCTTTTCATGCCTTTCGCCAGATTAAATGATGGGGGAAATTGCTAATAGATCAATTAAAAGAAAACAAGAACTTAGTATCGATTAAGGCTATGCATATACACCCTACTGCGTGACTACATTAACAATTCATTTAAACTGGTTGTATGTGCAGATAGACCCTTTTGCCAGATGAATATCACTGCCTTTGCTTCTGAGATTAATCTGGTAAAAGGGTGTATCTGCATTAAATCAGATCTTGACCAAAAAAATAAATGGATTAAAATAATAAAACAAGACTTAGAATAATCCTTCAAACATAAACTATCTGATAGCATGTATTCCACCAGCTAAAATTAATTCTCAGGTGTGCTACAAGTAAATGAAATGCTTCAAATTCGATATTGTAAGTAAGTTCTCGAGGGCGTGTGAGCACTTAGACCCTTTCGTCATATGAGGGCCGAGAAGTGATGACGTCGTAGTGGTTCAAAAATATGTGAGGACAATAACCAAGTTTTATTCAGCTTTCCCATTACTCCCAAACAAGAAAGAGTAGATCAGATTCTGAGGCATGGCTGGGTGCTATCGTGTATTCGCACCGAATTTTAGCACCGTAGCAAACCCAGTCATAACCTAATGAAGGGTAAAGTCAAGTACGTCTGGTGAGACGATCGAGTACCAAAATGCGTTCGTAAGATTGAATTCCTGTTTTGGCTGCCCTAGATTTTTTTACGCTCTTCAATGTAGCTAATGATGCCAGTGATGTTGGAGTAGGGGCGGTTTTGCTCCAAGAGGCTGACGAGGGCAAAGAAAAATCTAGTGAGCTATTTCTCCAAGAAAGTGAACAATTATCAGAAAACAAAGTACTCGATTATCCAGAAGGATGGTTTGAAGTGTCTCTGAAGTGTAATTATTTCAAGTGTATCTCACAAACTGTAAGGGGGAGATAACACTGTACACTGACCACAATCCCCTAGTTAACCTACAACTGTAGACCGTTTAGGGAGATCTTGATGATTCAGCCCTGTGTACTTAAAATTGTACGTGTGTCAGGGGAAAAGAATGTTTATAGGTTATTCATTGTCCAGAGTGCAAGATAGAATAGCACAACACTTAAGTTAAGCTCCACCGGAAACGTGTTATAGTTTCTAAATATGTTATTGAATCATTATGATGATAAATATCCTGGAAATTCCGATAAGATTTTGGTTAAACTTAAGTGCAAGTAAGTGCCTTGCTAATTGGTTAACGTGTTAAGACAGTGTTTTGTTGATTGATTATGACATGATATCAGGATCACTCTCGTAAAAAAATAATTTGAAAATAACAAACAAAACCCACTTTTTATTATTTCTTAACAGTTTGATATAATTTCACCATAATGATTTTTGCAACTAGAGAAAGGTTGTTTTGGTAAGAAGAATCCGTGTTATTTCAAACTGACAAACAAAAAATAAAAAACAGCAATTTGTAGAGTGTGATGACCTGAAAGTTCAACGGTTAGTTTTACTATATCATTGTTCACATGACAATACAAGCAACCACGTTTGTTGTTGTACGCACCACATGTTTAGCTTTGAATTTGGTTTGGGTGGAAGTTGTTAGTTGACGAAATTGCTCAGTATATTTGTATTTTTTTTGTAAGTTTGTGAATGAAAAGGGGAGGTATCCAAAAAAATCATTTCAATTTAAGTTGAAGATTTCGTCGTGTTGTGCGAACCCTTTTTTTGTGAAGATGTCATAACATTATAATCGTTATCTTTTTCATTATTATTATTATTATTATTATTATTATTATTATTATTATTATTATTATTATTATTATTTTATCATTAATTATCATCATCATCACTATCATCATTGTCGTTATTTTATCATTATGTTCATCATCATTATCATTACCGCTATCGTCATTGGCCCGTATTCTCGAAAGTCGCCTAAGTTAAACCTGCCTTAACTTAAGTCCATGGACTAAAGTTAAGCCATGTTTAACTAAGTCCATGATTCACAAAAATGTGAACTAATTAATTCATGGACTTAAGTCCATGGTCTCACTTTAGTCAGTGAATTAATTAGAACCTATTGGGCATGCTCAGTTCACATCTACTGTTGATTACCCCATGATATCATCACTGTGCACTTTCACTGTGCACAGTGCAGTGATGATAGAGAATACCAAGGCCAGCGTTCTCAATCACACGGCTCGGGCCCGGGAAGGTCGTATTTGTTACCAACATTTAACGTTTAGACAGTTGTGGCGTTGGTAGATGGTGGAAACAATTTTCATTCAGAAAAAAAAATGTAATTTGGACGTGTGGAAATAACAATAATGCAGATTAATGTAGTAGTATGAAATGTCGGGGTATTCCCCCCCCCCCCCTCCCCCTCCCCCGACATATTACATTTTGAAAACTTTCTCCAAAAATGGAAGAGTTTCCAGAAAGAACCATTTTCAGGGCATTGATAGATCAAAAAGTTCCTTCTAAACACGTACTTGGAAAACCGGGTTTTTAACCATTTACTACAACTATACTTGGGCTTTAACAAATTAAGGATTGTTTTTCCATTCATTCATAAAGTCGACAAAATCAAAGGTAAAGATGACGAGAGAACAACACTTCACTGCGCAGCAAGAAACACAGCCTGGATCCATCCCCACCACAAACACCATCCATCCGTCCGGGCGATCAGCGGAGAGGTGACGGAAGATGACGGGCCGGGACTGGGCCATTACAATCGTGGTATGTATCATGGGGCGGAGCCAGAATTTCTAGCACAAGGGTCAAAACGTTGTAAACATCCAAAATCATTGAGTTACATTGTATGTAAGAGTTATATGTATGCAAGAGCTTAGGTCCAGAAGGCGCAAAATACATCTTAATGACCGTGGAGATTTTTTTTATTTTTATTTCCCTTAGCGAGATTGTACTCGCAATTGTGAAAAAAATAAAAGCAAAACCCGAATTATTTGCTTCTAGAAGGTGGCTCACACTATATGCAACTATCTGTTGAGTCGGTGACAAATGCGTTGATGTCAGTAAATCATTTTTGGTTGAAATGGATTTAGCGCTTTTTGGAACTAAACTATTTTATTGATCAATTTTCCATTTAAGCAAACTGTCGTATAGTTTGAACTAGTTTACTAGAATTTCAGTAATATTCATAGGACAAGATAAGGAGAAAGGGTCTAGACACAAAACTGCATGCAGCAATGACACAGTTCTTAGAGACGAACGTTATTTAAACATTGAAGTAATCCTTTATTAATGAAAAGAGTCCCACCGCGCGGTAGGGTGAAGATTGAAACTTAAACACGTTCACAGTACAATCAGGTACAGGTATGTAGGATAAACTGCAGACCCGCTAAACCAAAAGCCCGATAGACTGAGAATAAAAAAAAATCATAAGTTCAAGTTATTTCACATCTCTTTGCAAAATCAGATTTTCAAATAAATTGCGTCATAAGTAACGTAGACCCCGGTATACTTGCACTTTATACTTCTCACAGACTAAATGAAAGCAGTCGTGTCACTAACTGGTACGGAGCATAGTGGCAACTACACCCCTCGATGAAAGAAACTCGTGGTACTAGGATTGTTTGTTTTATAGGTCGGCATTAATTTTGTGAAATTCTTTTGCTATTACGAATTGAGTACAAACGCTTCCTATTTTTGGTTCAAGAGGCTATAACCATCACAGTTACCGAGATCGTTTGCCTCTCAGGGTTCTATCATTGACGTCACCGTCACTGTCATCACTGCTAGTTGTTAGGGAGTCCACATTCCATTCCACTTACCCAAAATACAAAAGTAGAAGGGCAGGGTACTTTGTTGGTCATTCTAGCCACCCAAAACTTTCAAAACGAGAGGACCATCGGGTGGATTTCCGGTCATTCTAACCTTCAAACAATACAAAGGTGTGTGTGTAGCTAGGGGAGCGAGTAGGGGTTCTGAGGGTCATTCCATTTCCGGAAAAGGGGTCAGTAGGTTTTCGATTCCCTGTAAACTTTTTATCAGGTCTTATATCTGATTGTTCTTTCCTTGTCTTTGACGTTTTAATCCTACATGTGCTCTTCAAGACAGGAAACGGCATGTTTCTAACCTTAAATGAAACTAAATTTTCTCGTTTTGTAAAGTTTACTGGCTTAATTTTCTACATCCATTCTGGGTTTTTTAGTTACATTTTTAATCTACCACGAGTCTCCTGAAATATATGTCTATCTAAATATACCAAGTACAACTTCGCTTTGTTAAAATAGGATTCTAAACCTTTATCCTAAACCCTTATCCTAAATCTATAGCTGAATTCTGGTTGGCTATTAAATGAAACAGCAAATGGCATGATAATGTCCGATTTAGTAAACTGATTGCTGAATTAATGCCAACGAAATTTAATTTGTAAAAAGTTGCGAATTATATTTTCTCCTCTAGCATTATCTGTTGGAAGTTTAGCAGAGGTAAATCCCAACGAGTCTGTCTTCATCAGTATGCCTGGGGAGGAAGACGGTCGGATTGGTCACACCAACATCGCGATGCTGATCAACCCCAACACCAACTGCAGTAACAGCCCCCACGCGATTCGTGCCTGTCAAAGTAGCCCCAAAATAGCCGGCAAGACTGGCAGTTACTCGCTAGGTCACTTGCAGAACACCTCCGATGACACTGAGAAATGGCCGACTGGATTTTGGAGCCAACTTACCACTCTGACGCATCGAAACTTCAAGCAAAATCGAAGCGTAATTCTGTCCAAACTACAAGTGATCAAACAGATCTGCTTGGCTTCGATCGTGGGGGCGCTATGGTTTCAAGTACCACACGTTGAAGAAAGTGTAAGGGACCTGGTAGGCATGGTAAGCATTTCTTATACTTTCAAAATTTTGTTTTCTTGAACTGAAGAATTTTGAATTTCATCTATCTGTACAGCGTCACCATTCCCTTCCCCATGAGATATAATTGTTACACTAACAGAGGCGTTTGAGCAAAACTTCGGGAGGGGGGCTGGAAGAACATGAAGAAAACCTGCACGTGGAAAAACTAATTTTGAGCGGACAGATTTTCTTCAAAAAATCTTCCGTTCTTATATGTTATTACTTTGTTGACACCTTCAAATTCAAAGGAATTAAGGTACTTATTCTACGAAAATTCGTATCGAGTGTGCAGTTTCGGGAAAAAAATGACATCTTGACCTTGTTTAAACAGCCACTAATCCTCCATGCTCTATGAGTCTTTTATAATGTCTAAAAATGAAGTCCTGAAAAAAATGAACTTCAAAGTGATCATTGAGCATTTTAACCTGTTGGAAATTAAGTACGAGTTAATTCGTGTTGGGTCTATGAAAAATGCGTGTTATAGTGAAATCAAATCGTCTCCAACGGGTTAAATGAGTGAAAAACCAGTCTGACTTTCTGACCTGGTCTGTTTCCTCCCATAGACTACTGTGTTATAGGTCTGACTAACTGAAACTCGGGTGGAGATACAAGTCCCTATGGGATGTAGTTGCCTTTGCCCTCCTGTATGCTTAATCCATTTCGATGGATGATACGGAGTCATTATTAGGCGTACAATATCGAGATATCGTGGTTGCTCTTTAGATACTCCTGAACAGAAATGTGTGAAATGGTGTGGGTTTGACAGATAGGAGTTTTTAGTTGTTTGGTTGTTGGGTGGGGGGGGGATGACTGTAAATGTCTTTAGTGAGACAGA
>JZLH01S0128548.1:69033-79344 GCA_001188425.1 Eucidaris tribuloides
CATAATTTGAGCATGAGGTAACACGAAATTCACCTCTGATAAAATTAAAGAGGTGAACACACGAGTGAATTAGTTGAATTGCGTCAGGTGAATGGTGGCTTTCCGCTCCATCATCGGCTGACCACTCCACTATGACGGAAACCGCCATACATGTCTGCACTTCACAACTTACATTCTAACATGAACACTTATGTAATATCATCGTTTGTTGCTAAATTTCACTTCTTACAAGCCCAACGTCTTAGTTTGGGATATCTGCTTATTGAAAGCTTATTATTCCCCGAAAGGTTCACTTATAACAAAATCCCCGAGACTAAAACTTGGCTTTAAAGACTAGTGAACATTTTCACCTATTCTTTGAGAAGAGTAGGCATCAATCTATGATTTAATTAACATTTTTTATTTTATATATTTTATTTTATTTTTATTAATTGTTTTTATTTTAATGAATATTTGTTATTGGGGTTATTTACGAAAAGCTTTTTTGAGCTTCATATGGCTCCACCACTATGTATATATCCGTGTATTTTTAACAAAAATTGTTTTGTTCCGTTTAGTTTGTGAAAAGTGAAAATAAATGAAATGAAATGAAACATTGGTTTGTGTGTGCTTGGTACTGAAAGAGTTAAAGATCAATCCAACGTCCCCATGCAGGCGAATGTAGGTCCACGTCCTTTCATGTACTTTGTGTGTGTTGATTTCGATAAATTCCAGACGGATATATACCTTCTACGATCTCTCCATACTAATCGAGCAAAATTACGTAATGTATTGACTTTATGAAACCGAAGAGTTACTATTTATATCCAAACCGATAAGGTATGTGTTCTAATTGCAGTTGTGCTATAATTATTTCAGTTTGTCTTACGTCTGTGCATACCACAACACAACGACATTCATGTATGACCGTTGCTTGGCTGCATAAACAGACGAGGTAACTAGAGATCCTGTATAGACAGGGACTCGAGGTGACTACTATTTCCTTGTTTAAAGGCCGGGTGTCTATTTTGCACAGCTAAAATTTAACATTGTCGAAATACACACATACAAATGAAACTGCTATCTAGGAACCTTTAGCAAAGTGTATGAGCTATAGAAACGCAGTTTTAGTGGAATTATAGTAGTTAGACTTCGATTCGATTTTTGTCTCCAATGACAAAAATTCTACTTGTCTAATAGTCTATTTTTAGACAGTGTATGCAGTGCAATGGGAGTGTACACGTAGATGACCTTACATTCCTTTTGTGCCTGACACATGCCAGCACAGAAGTACGTCAACCGCCTAGTGTTAGTACTGTAATAGGCTTGAAGTGAGATTTGAAACTGTGTGTCTAGAACATACATGTACACTACACAAGTATTAGTCTCTTGCTCAATTGTCAAAATTTACGTTCTGCTCTTCAGATTTCATACGCAAGTCCTTTATAAATAGCACAAGAGCATGAATTATGTTTTGCTGTATTATGGGAGGGTTGCGAATGAGATTCCCTACCTTTAAAGGGGGACTTTCAGTCAGAATCTACTACTAATAGTATTTTACCACACTTTACAGTACACGGATTCAGTCTGTCTGAGTAATGTTTCTTTTTGGGGGGAGGGGGGCGCAGACTTAGAAATGTGGCAGGTTTGACATGGTAGATAGTCTATACTTGATCTGGAATTGGGTAAAATTCGATCAGAAACTACGACAAATTAGCCCATTTCCTGGTCAAGTTTGACCTCAATCTCTGTCAAACCTGGACCAGTTAAGGGTCTGGCCCCCTCTGACTCTTTTACAAGTCAGCCTGACCACGTGCAGCCTATAGGCTTTGTATAGGTCAAAAACTATCATTGGGATAAAATCTAACGGTGAACCAATTTAGGTTTTGAGTAACTTGACGAATAGCTACCATACTCGACAACATTTTACTCTTATTTTATTATAATATGACATTCTAGCGGCAGATGAATGTTAATAACAAAAGAGGTAATTGATTATTGATTGAAAATTCGTTGTGGTGAGAACTAATGCCAAAAATTACTAATACAATTCATTTTGAAAAAACCCTGTTGTTTCAATCACAGACGAATTACGTTTCAGTCTCCAAAATAAACACAAACTAAAGCAAGTTTGACGACTGTCTGCCAACACTACTACCAATTTCTTTGAGCAACGTGTCAAAAATTGTGGAAGCACTATTTAAAAATTGTCAAACTTTGAGATCTAACCTACATGATAGTGTTTAATCGGACAAAGCAACACCTATAGAATGCACAAATTAAGACAGTTATACTGTCACTATGGCAAAATATATACAAATCAATATCAACATATCTTTTAATCTCCGGTGGAGAAAATGTCTATGACACAGCAATATATGGGGGAAACTGTAACGGTCACTCATTGAAGTTCACATTTTTAAACACTTAATGATCGTTTTGAAGTACAATTGTTCAGGGCTTCATTTTAGGACATTATCAGAGACACACATAGCACGAAGGATTGTGTAGCTCAGAATGTTTAAATTTTGAAACATTGTTAGATTTTGCCTTTAAACCAATAACAAGTCCCAATAGTCAGCACAAGCATCGTTCACAAAATATCGTGAAAGCTCCTCGCACCTAACCGACCTGAATCTGACTTGAGATCATTCATAAGAGTACGAACGTCTGAAATCATATCACATGGATTTTGGGCAAAGCCACTAAATCGGCACGTGGATCGATATGTAATCATATGATAAGTCCTCCAACACAACGCCGCGCCACTCTGCCTCATTCACATCTCCTACATTCAGTCTATCCGGCCGAAAAAAATGATCATGATACCGATTTTTTATTTTTTTTTTTTTAAGGGGAATGGATGAATATAATTCTTGTTTATGTTCATATTTATTTAAAGGTTCCAATCTCCAATATTCTCAACAATACAACGTAAACAGCATGGTTGTGTGGTCAATTAAAGTATTCATTTTCTTAAATTCTATGTTCTATGCACTATGGCACTGCGTGAATGCATATTTATCGATATGCCCCTGTATTAAAGGGCAATCGCATGATTGGGAGAATTAAAAATGCAATCAGGACGAATGTTTTAAACATTGTGGAAGACCCGTTTAAAAAATTGTCAAACTTTGCTTTCTGACATATCTAACAGTGTTTGAATAGACAAATAAACACACTAGAACACAAACGTTCAGAAAGTTATGCTGTTACTGGTAAAATATCTACAGATAAAAATTGGCACATGAATCATTCTCGGCCGATAGAAAAATCTACAACACAGCAGTCTATGGGGAAAAACTGGAATGGTCTCTCAATGATTTGTACTCTTTTAAAGCACTTAATGATCATTTTGAACTGCAAGTTTTTCAGGGCTTCATTTTTAGACGTGATCAAAGACACTACTATCATGTGGAATCATGTAGCTCACATTTTTTTTTTAAATGGAAATACTGTTATACAGTGCCTTTAACATATACAGAGTATACATGCATGCTGAAAGGGTTTTTCTCAAATTTGTTATCTTCAGGAGAAACAAGCATTCAACTACCAGTGCTGAATTAAAGGTATTGGCTGACATTTACCACAGTTAACAAAATATGAGCTACATGATTCCCCATGCTACCATTGTCTTTGATAAGGTCTAAAACTGACGCCCTGAAAAAAATTGTATTTCAAAATGATTATTTAGTGCTTTAAAAAAGTGAAAATCGTAAGTTGATCGGATTCACCTGCCCATTTTCTCCCATAGACTTACTGTGTGTACACCTACGCTATTTAAACTCGCTCCGAGTTTTAATTGTTTATTCATGCATAACTTGCCATTGGCATTGTAACTTTCCAAACTTTTTTTTATTCTAGGGTGTTTATTTGTCCATATGAACACTACTATGCAGTTCAGATATCAAAATTTGACATTTTTTTAAAAATTGAAGCTCCACAATGTTAGCCTATCACTTTAAAATATGACCATCATAGAAATTAAACCTATAGAGAGCTACACTATAAATTGAAACATTGCAAAACTTTTTGCGAAAAATTGTAGAAGAAAAAAGTAAAGAATAACCGTGACATTGTCACAGCAGTAACCTTAAACACTACACTTGATTCTAGTGTCGCCGTGTCTTAAATTGAGGACTGCTTCCAGTATTGCCATGTCATTTTTAAGGTTGCTCAGTTTTTATTATCCCTGTGAATGTAAATTTCCAATAGATGGTGGGCCTTTAAGGGATGAAATATGGATAGCAGTATCCGATTATCGACGTGATAACCTCAATTATGACGTAATATACAACATATTCAAATTTTATGTTTGTTGTTTCACAACGTAGGGGCAGTAAATTCCAAGGAATGATACCAGTACATTTCGTTTGGCGTTATTCCAATGACCGGAGTGAACCCAAGATGTAAGGAAATATTAAAAAGGGGAATAAAAAGTAGACAAATAAATGACTAAAATGATTAAGATTAACCCCCCAGATTAGGGACATCCTGTCTTGGAGATGAGAGGGATGAAGAGTTGATTGTTATTTATTATCATGATGTCCATAATTTGTGTATAATGCATTTTCAAACTGCGATCGAGACCTTTCACACGTACTTACATTCCAAAACGACCAGCAAACTTGATTTTAATGATGCCGATGATATCCACTTGTAATATTTATTACCCTTTCTATTACAAGCATTCTAATCAGATTCCCTCCTTGCAGCAATTTATACAAGTATGGTTTCCTCTTAAAAAAGTGAAAAAGGCCACTCTTCAAGGTGTGAATTTTTTAAAAAGATTAAAAAAAGTGATTTCGGGGTGAATTTGAAGTGTAAATAGTGATTCTCAATGCTTTGGAATGTAATCAGGGAGCACTCAATTCAAACGATACAGGCGCTATATTTGAAAGACAAGGTTTGTGCTCTTTCTGCATCTCCAGATCCGACTGTATGTCGACCGATCGATTTATCAAACAACTATCAATCAATCAATCAATCAATCAATCAATCAATCAATCAATCAATCAATCAATCAATCAATCAATCAATCAATCGATCAATTAATGAATGAATGAATCAATCAATGAATCAATCGATCAATCAATCAATCCTTCAATCAATAAATCAATTAATCAGTCAATTAATCAATTAATCAATCAATCAATCAATACTGATCAATCAATCAATCAATCAATCAATCAATCAATCAATCAATCAATCAATCAATCAATCAATCAATCAATCAATCTTATCTTCAAAATATGATTGTATTCTAATATGGTCTCTGGCTCTCATAATCTGAAAATATAGACGTTACCGAGACATATCTAGGATCAGACAATCAATGACTGCCTTGAGTGAATTCACACGCATGCGCAGACAAAAGTTCTACGTCTACTTTCATATCGAGGGAGTTACATGCTAATGAATGAATCACAGTCTTCTCCACAGTTTGTTGACACGAGTCTGTCGTCTCCGCGCGCTAATTAATAGACTCAATTGGATTGTATTTACGAAAGGCAAACAGAATAACGTTAAGATACAAGCCTCAATTGGCGATAATGAAGGAAACTGTACCCTTTACAGAGACGAGGACAGTTCGAGTACACTGCATTGGATTTTACAATGTCCACACTCTTAACATGGAGCTCCATGCTCTCAAAACTGCCACGGCGAACTTGTATTTCTCCGGTTTTGACGTTCAGTGTAAAAATGCTCATAGCAGACAGGTAGTTATCATATATAGCTGCCAGCCACTTTTCATTCATAACGTTTTGTAAATGATATTCATGTGTCGTCAGATTGTTAAGGAATCATTTATTCGGAAGAAACGTGGTGTGGCGATTCCCACTCATCTATTAAGTTTGATGAGAATTTCATTCACCAATAATGTTACAAAATGAACAACTTATTGTTTCATATGCTAAATGTTCGTAAATTATGCAAACATCTGGCGTTGACTACTATAATATGTGCTGTGAGGAAAGTCCACGAGTTTTGGATCTAATTCCTCACTGAAAAACAACAACATATCGCCATGTTATTTTCACATTAGCACAAGATGTAAGCGTAGAATCCTGGGCCAAGTCGATTGAAAACTTGACTCGAGTCCACACTTCACAATAGCAGGCTTAAAGACACTAACATTGTGGAAGGCCCATTTAAAAATTGTCAAACTTTGATACCTGACATATCTGATAGTGTTTGAACGGACAAATAAACACCCTAGAACACAAAAGTTCAGACAATTATGCTGTCACTTGTAAAATATGTACAGATAAAAATTGGCACATGAATTATTCTCGGCCGATGAAAATTCTGCAACACAGCTGTACATGGGGGAAAACCGGAATGGTCTCTCAATGATTTTTACTCTTTTAAAGCACTTAATGATCATTTTGAACTGTAATTTCTTTCAGGGCTTCATTTTTTTAGACCTTATCAAAGACACTGGTAGCATGGGGAATCATGTAGCACACATTTTTTAAAATGGAAATATTGTTAAACGATGCCTTTAAAATCATTATACAAAATTAAATTGAAATGAAATGATTATTTCATTTATTGTGCTACAACATGCACGATTTCAACAAAAGCTAGTTGGATGATAGAGCGTATACGTGAATATTACTCCTATATTGTGGGACAGATACCCTTGAACATATAAAAAGCCTTCAGTAGAAATGATCAAAAAGAAATTTGTTTACTACTTTAAAATATCCTTATTAGATATATATTTCATGATATTAGATTAATTACTATTCAATGAAGTTGTTTTGTACACAGCGCCTTGAACACTCTGTGCGCTATCAAAATGACATTATTATTATCCCATATGATAAATGTACATTCATTTTTTCATTGGCGTTGTTAATTGTCATTCGGATTCTCTTAAAGGAAAAAAAGGGCTTGCTACCGACTCATCTCGTTTCATGAGGATAACAACACGCATGTTTCTCTCGCAATCATATTGGGGTCGAAGTGTTATACATGTATAGTTTCCCTGACTCCATAATGAAGATGAAAATACCGTATAATCGACAGGCTTCGAAGAATACTTGCTTAGGGCGAATTTAAGAGTTGGGTATTTCTATCTCCGACACTTTGCTAAAGTTTTTTTTTTTTCACTGATATTTTCTTCTATACCAGTGCATTTACCCAACGTTAATGTTTAGACATGTAAAAGGGATCTACTAACGTTATGATGCTACTTATGACGCAATTCCTAAATTCCTATAATATGAACTACGTTGAATTTTACGAGGTGGATCTAATTACCTATTTACCTTTGAAATAGTCCATGCAGATTAGTAAAGGTCACTACAAAGTTATATAGAGAGTATAATAGGCCTGTATAACTCAACTATACTACTTACGCTGATTAGGGAGTAATGTGTGCAGTCTTGTAACAGATCGTTTACGCAGCGATACAAGACCATAAACCCGCACTTTTACCAAAATGAAACAGTGTGTAAACTTAGTATATTGTAAAATGATGTTAACGTGCCACGTAAAACGCTCTGCAGTGGGCTCTGCGTAAGAATATAGCACTATCTTAGCCGAAAGGATAAACATTTTAACTATTCATTTGGTTTGTGTCACGTCTGATGCAAAAGGCTGGCTATATAATATGTGGTGAAATCCAGGTGGACATGCACGCTGTAAAACTGTATAGGTAGCTTTGACCAAGACGTCAAAAATGTCTCAGGACCGACCGAGTTAAAGTGTGTAAACACACTAGAGTGTTATATTCAGGCTGGAAGGATTGTCTGGAACTTGTTTACCTGAGAAGAAACAAGCTGTCATTTACCTTACCAGTACCGAATTAAAGCATGACCCTGATTTAAATTGAAACAATAGAAAGCCACACAACAAATTTAACCATCGTAGCATATTCTGATCATAATTGTACAAGAAAGAGAAACTGTTTGACAGCACCTGATTTTCTTGGAACATTGTGACCTAAATTGAGAACTTCTTCCTCTAATCTTGCCATTTCTCTTTAACTTTCAACAGACGATTCTTATACTACGCTTCAAGGGAAGCAAGTATTCATCAGAGACAATGTTCTATATATAGGCCTGCTATCTACGAAACGACTGACGCTTATGACCAAAATAATTCACAAGTTCAATTATTCCGAGTGGGTAGGTAAACCCAATTTACCCACGCTTCTTTGGTGCATGCACTTGTAGTGTCACGTCGCTTCATCACGGCCGTCTTAGCAAAATCCACAAGCTGTTACATTGGACGTTCCTTGTGTAACAGTTACCGTTTATTTCAGGACGTATGTGTATTTTGTGGGGGGGGGGGGCTTTAAATGGGAATGAAACCAATTTTTTTTTTTGAATTCAGAAAATGCATAACAATTAAAAAAGGGAAAGGGTAAAATTTTGAACAAATTGGTTGAACGGTTCAAAAGTTATGATTGTTCATAGTTGATTTAATCCTTGTGATGAAGGATCCTTAAATTAGCAACTCTACCCATTTTTTTAGATGAAAGAGCGAAGAACTTCCCATTGGATTTGTACACAAATTTTCAGGAGATTGCAATTTTCTGAAGTGTCATCTGAGAAAGTATCCAAATTCTTAAAAAAATATGTAGAATCATTTTTGCCAGAACTTACTTGCATAACCAGCAAGAGCAAATCGAATATTTGATTTAAAAAAAACCAGAACATGTGAAAAATTATGTACAAAACAAATAGGGAGTTCTCCACACTTTCATCAAAAAGCTGGCAGCGTTACCAATTTAAGAATCCTCCATAAAAAGTATTAAATAAACTTTGAATAATCATAAATCTTGAACTGTTCAACCAAATTTGTTCAAACCTTCACTGATTTCCTTCTTGTATTGTTCTGTGTTCTCTTAATGCAGGAAGACGCACGGGGTTCATTCCACTTTAATATCAATAAAATTATTGTTGATACTGTGCTGATCGAAATCATTAAAGTTACAGTCAAATTGACCTACACGTTGCTGAAACACACAAGACAATTTTGTCCGTCCGTCTTCATTCAAATCCGTCTATTATTTTTGTTATAGTGTTTGTCGACAAGACATTTTTTTCAATCTTTCATACACTCTTAAAAATCCCGGGTCAGACTGACTCGGAAAAGAAATCCGTTGGGGGCACACCCGGAAAAAGGGTCAATTTTAACCAAATTCCGGGTCAAGGTTGAGCAACATATGAGTCAAACTTGACCCGGAATGTGGTTAAACCTGACCCTTTTCCGGGTGTGCCCCAACGGATCCTTTCTCAGAGTCAGACTGACCCGGAACTTGTAAAAGTGTATGATATCGTCACGTCAGACATTGGAAAATAACGTCAAACTTACCAAAAATTGCTTAGAATGACAAATTGTGATTTTAAATTATCAGCGACCAGATATCACTGTGTATATACATTTTCTATATGGCAAAAATGTCGAGGGCCACCCTACGCATCTACTTCTGATCATATAAGACTTAAATGTTTGCATGGCGAAAGTCACAACTCGATGAGAGGCTTTCGGTACAACCATGTACGTTGGAAAAACTCCACGTTCCGGTCAGAATGCTCTGACCGTCGTCAGGAGAATCGGGGGAGAGCGAGAAAACCCTGGTATATATACCAGCAACGAGAAACAATACGATGTCAATTCTGACCGGAACGTGGATTTTTTCCTACGTACACACGGTTGTACCGAAAGCCTCTCATCGAATTACTTTTGATCAATTTATCGAGAATGGAAACGTTTCAAAGGACGTGATTATTATCATGATTGCATTAATATATGATACAGATCTTTTTAAAAGTCACAAAGGCAACATAATTATTAGTTTTGCCCTATTATATCCAGCCAACGCCTTTAAGTCATGGGATTTGGTATAGAAAGAAATTTGTTTCTAAATCATATTTTCAACTGAAAAAAGTCGTCAAGTATTAAGTTCCTTTCACGTGACATAACCCGCGTAGTTTACATGATCATTATATTTTTTTTCTTTAAGAAGAAAGCTACACGTTTTTTTCCAGCAATGATAAAATATATACCAGCAAATTATTCGCTTGCAGACCATAAAATATCCCTATCTCCTTAGACATCTAAACGTTTTTTTTCTTCACTCGAGATTGGCAGAATTCGACGGGTAGACCCGTGGATAGATCCTGAAAATAGTTAACTCGTACAAGATGAAAGTTAGCACATAATTTGCATATTCGTAACATAAACTATTCAACATCTTAACGTGAAGGTCAACATAGTCAATAAAACAAATAATTGTACTTCAAAAAATGGGTAACTATATTGGTAGATATACACTACAATGACATTAAAAATGATATTAAAGTGTGAAGTAGT
>JZLH01S0128549.1:4849-18931 GCA_001188425.1 Eucidaris tribuloides
TTTGAAAGCTAAGACTTTGCCCTTGATGTTGACGTAAACGTGTGTCACAGCAGTATTTTCTAACTGTCAAAGAGGGCGCTTTTCTCTTGAACAATTTTTTGAGACGTGCTGCAGCATATCTAAAAAAATTCTGCAAGTAAAAAGTGCCCTCTTCGGCAATTAAAAAATAATCTGGTGACATTATGTTTACATCATCGTTAAGGGCAAAGTCTTAGCTTTCAAATGCCATTTGTTCTGTTCAATTTGCTTTTTTTTAAATCTCGAGATATGTTGTCAACAACAAAATGGTGGAATCACAATTTTGTCACTTTTACTCGGGACTATAGTAAAAGTGGCACAATCGCGATTTTACCTTTCCTTATTCAAATTAACATATCTCAAGATTAAGACAAGCAAATTAAACAAAACTAACGGTATTTGAAAGCTAAGACTATGCACTTTACATTGACGTAAGCATCATGTCACAAGATTATTTTCTAATTGCCAAAGAGGGCGGTTTTCACTTGCACATTTTTTTTGAGACACACTGTATATGTCACAACTAATAACAATCGAGATCACAGAGAGGCTTCATCATTATCACCGAACTTAACGTAAACCGACTTGTAACCTACCCACCCAGTCATGAGGCGCTACCTAAACACGCACATTTAATTGACTCACCTGCAAGGGAAAAAAACTTTTCTCAAAATGACAATAACAATACTTATAATGCTCAGAATTTACTGTCTTATCGAAACAGGTGCCGAATTCGAATGTATGGATACAAAGCAAACAAGATTGTCACTTAGGAAGTCATTTATTAAAGTGAATTTGAACCACATCCTGATGGGTTTGACAGAAAAAAATAGGTGAAAGAAAATCATGTACCTGTGGAGGTGAACTCATATCCCAATCAATCTTTATATTTATCTCTCTTTCTATCAATCCATCTATCTATTTATTATCCACATATCTTTCTACCTATCCATCTGTCTTTCTAATTTCCATCTTCTTTCCAATTTTTATCTATCTACTTATCTATCTTTCCATCTATCTATATATTTTTTGTCATTTTTCACTGATTTCAAATAAATTTGATTAAATTAGCATAATTAATGAATTTCTAAATTGTGTGTAGAAATTTTGAAGACCTCATAAGCTTTACCAGTCTTAGCAATTAGAATCAAAATTGGTGAAAAAAAAATAACAAAGTAGTAGCAAATTAAACATTTTAACATTTCTAACATTTTAACACCCTTGCAACACACACACACACACACACACACACAACACACACACACACACACACACACAACAACACAACACACACACACGCACGCACGCACGCACACACACACACACACACACACACACACACATACCACGTCCCCCCCCCACCCCCCAAACACACACACAAATGCATATACAGAGCCCGTTTCGTAGTCTCCTCGTGAACCTGGTTCGGAAGGGGCAACAAAGGGTCATTCAAAGAAAAGTGTTATTGGTTCATTTCTTTTTTTCATATATCTGTTTTTGTTTGCAAATGAAAATAGAAAGCTCACACAAAGGAGACAACCAGGATATAGGTTTCATTGTGATTTAATAATATGCATTGTAACATAATACTGATAAATAACTTCATAAAATTTACAAACATGAAGAATGGAAATTATTCATGGTACTCTTTGTTTTTCTCCCTCGGTTTACTGAACATTAAAAATATTTTAGTGGCATCTTTGATTTTAATGAATTTGCTTCTTAATTGATTACTTAGGTGTGAAACTCTCGGATCCTATGCACTTTACATGTACCTGCATCATTACAATGAAATGTACACAGCTCATTAGGTTAATTAAGTATGCATACACTTGATAAACATAGATTACATGAAGATACAGCAGCATCATATCCTAGGTGAGGGTGATCACAGCAGCAGCTACACACTATACATTAAGTTAATTATGATGAATTAAAGGAAAATGTCATAATTGGGGGTAGTCCTCAACTTGGGCTGAAACTACTCTAGAATCAAGTAAACTATACAAGGATTCTCCTGTGAAAATCTTGTAGTCAAACATTGACTCATTCTAAAATAACTGATGTCAATATCCCTTGTGGCAGGCAAACCAGCTGGGTGGCTCTCTATGGGTCCTATTTTTATCATGCCCCGAAAGAATTAAAATACATGCTTGATTCTCCTTAAGTAAACAAATTACAGACAAATCCTTCCAGCTGGTAGATCCACTCCAGCTGGTGTATAGTTGGTCTATACAGTGCACTCTCGTTATAAAGAACACTGATATAACAAAATTTCATTATAAAGAAATAACATCTCTGGTCCCATATCTGCCATTCTCTTTGTATTCTATTGTTTTTGCAACCCTGATATAAAGAATTTTGTTATAAAGGAACAATTTCATGGGTCCCAAGGACTTCTTTATAACGAGAGTGCACTGTATTTCAACTCATTTGGTTCTAGAGGCATTTTCAAATGTTCCCAATCCTGTCACTAACCTTTAAAGCCCAAGTTTAGTTTTGATTTTTTTTTGTTTACTTGAAAGCTTTATGCCCCAAAGTCATAACCCTGCAATAATAGACTCTGAATGTCTTTAGTTTTTTTTAATTAATGAGAAATCTCGGGGTGGGGGGGGGAAGATTTTTGGCTATATTTTACATTATAGCATCCAAAGGTAAGCAAGGCGTTAAGGGTATGTGAGTTTATACATCACCTGAAGGACAGACTCTGCTCTTTCAGATGATGTATAATCATATACCCTTAACGCGCTTTGTTAACTCTTTTGATGGTATAATGTAAAATATATAGCCAAAAAGATCTCCCCCCCCCCCCCCCCGAGATTTTTCATTAATTAGATAAAAAAAACTTAGAGCAATTCGGGCTGCGTGCAGGCCGATGGGGATGCGCTCCGCACCCCGTTCTCAATTCCAAACTTTGAATTGTAGGGGCTGTCTAACCTTTGACGCCGTTTCAACTCTGAAATCTGCATTCTATGCCCGCCATAATACATACTTATACCCAAATTAAGAATGTCGGTAAAAATAAATTTTCGTATTACGATACCGTGAAAAAATACTGTTAAAAGCCCGATATACGGTATTCATGAATGGGCAATACACAAGACAAAATTAAAAACGTTAAAAAACCGATATAATCAGGAAAACCGACATACTTTAAGCCAAATTACATGCAATATTCAATAAGCGTTCTCAAGTTATCGTGGGTAAAGAGTATCAAGTATGGTTCCCTCTGTGACTGTTGAGCCTTTGACCCTTAAACCCCGCAAACTAATGATCCAATTCATATAGTACATTATAACCCTTACTTCACCCAAGTTAGCATCAATATCCGATAAGCCCCGTTCTCATGTTATTGTGGTAAACTTTAAGACACCTAATATGGGAGCCTTGTGACTTGACTTTGAAGCCATTGAAGTCTGATTGTTTCATTGGTACCTATAATACATACTTCACACAAGTAACATCAAAATTCGACCAGCCATTCTTAAAGTTATCATGGTAATGAGCCCAAATGCAGACATCATCACTGCCTCGTGACCTTTGACCTTTGACGCTTCAAGCTCCAAAATGCTATTGCAGTTCATTGGTGCCATATAATGACATACTTCAGCCCAAGTTACATTCTCAAATCCAACATCCTCTTCTTAGTTATCTTGGTAACGAGCCGAAATCAGACATGTTTTAGGCGCGCTGTGACTGTTGACCTTTGAACCCCAAAATGCTAATCAGTTTCAATTGTTGCGCATACATAATACATCTTCACACAATGTTACATGCAAAATCCAACAGGGCCATTCACAATTATCGGGGCGGTACGGATCCCAAGTCAGAACATATTTTTGGCCGCGGTGACCTTTGACCTTTGACTTTCTCAACTCCAAAAATCTTATCAGTTCATTGTGCGTGCATAATACATACTTCACCCACGTTACATCAAAATCCAACTTTCCATTCAAAATTTATAGTGGGTAACGAGCCCACGTCAGACATATTTTAGCCAGGTGACCTTTGACCTGTTCAAACCCAAAATCTAGTCAGTTCATTGTTGCTTCATAATACATACTTCACGCGCAAGTCTTTACATCAAAATCCGACCGCCGTTCACAAGTTATCGCAGTAACGAGCCCAAATCAGACATATTTAGGCGCCGGTGACGCTTTGACCTTTGACCTCAAAATCTATCAGTTCATTGTTGCGTTCATAATACTACTTCAGCCCAGAGTTACATCAAAATCCACTTTCCATTCAAAAGTTATCGGGCGGTAATGAGGCTCACGTCAGACATATTTAGCCCGGTGACCTTTGACCTTTGCACTTCAACCCCAAATCTAATCAGTTCATTTGTTGCTTCATAATACATAACTTCACCCAAGTTACAGTCAAAATCAACAACTTTCCATTCCAAAAGTTATCGCGGTAACGAAGCCCACGTCAAGACATATTTTAGGCACGTGACTTTGACCTTTGACCTTTCAACCGCCCAAATCTAATCAGTTTCATTGTTGCTTCAATAATACTACTTCACCCAAGTTACATCAAATATCCGACCAGCTGTTCAGCAGTTGATCGGGTAACGAGCCCAATCAGAACATAATTTTAAGCCGGTGACGCTTTGAACCTTGACCTTTCACTCGCAAAATCTAAAATCAGTTCAATTGTTGCCGCATAGTACATACTTGATCCCATGTTACATGAAAATCCGGATCAGCGGTTCTTAATTTATCGGCGGTAACCGAAATACGGTAAGCGGACGGACAACCCGAAAACATAATGCCTCCGGCAACTTCGTTGCGGAGGCATAAAAAAACCTAAAGACATTCAGAGTCTATTATTGCAGGGTTATGACTTTAGGGCATAAAGCTTTCAAATAAACAAAAAATTCCCAAAACTAAACTTGGGCTTTAAGGTAACCAACACCTATTGTTCAATTGACCTGCTGGCTACAGGAACTGGATGTGTCATGTATTGACTATATGGGAATTACAGAATTTGGGAGTCAACAGGTTAATGAAGATACCAAAGTAAATGGTGTTTGATATTTGGATGCCTTTGTTGAAAAAAAGTGAGTCTCCATATGACAAAAAAAACCAACCATTTTTCTGAGTTGTGAGAAGCTGATAAGTTTACATAAATTATAAGTTTCATCTCACCAGTTCATAGGATAAGAAATACATGTACATACATTGTATGCATTACTAGCTACATGTATGCACGTGTGGCTATATTACCACTACAGTGCACTCCCATTATAACGAACATGATTATAACGAAATTACTGTTACAACTTAGTAGAAATTCAGGTCCCAAAATTATTATCTATATATCTTTATATACTTTCACTACAACGATACAACGAAAGAAAACTGCCAGTCCCTGAGGACTTCATTATAATGGGAGTCACCTGTACCTGCAATACCATGCAAGTGAAGTAACCATATACTAGGCTGAAGTACAATTCAACACAAAACACTATTGACAATTACCTTGATGTATACAGTAATACAATGAGTATATTCATTAACCGTACGCAGCTTCCAAGAAAATTGACAAAGCTAGATGGAGAACATTAGCTATATATGAAGCCCCTCCAGAGGGTGCCATATTGCACTGTACCTGTGAGTTCTTCTATGATAGCGGGAGTAAACAATACTGCATAGTACTGACCTACAAAATAACTTGACTCAAACAAGTACAGTTCAGCCCCGGTTATACAGCCATCACTTGACCAGAGCTCTCTATTATGCAAACAATGGACTTGCCAAGAGTCCACTGTAGCGAGATGGTATGTCTCACCCACTTACACCTATTCAGATTGCACATTTTCATAAAAAATGAATGAACAGAACAAAACTTAGCTTGTCCATTAAAACAGACATATATGTGACCTGTCACCACGATACCCTGATAAAGTCGCACATCTTATGAAATATAAACATAGAAAGAAAAGTACTTTGAGTGCAAAAAAAATATCAAAACTTTTGCATAATGTGAAGTCATAAAGGTTTTGATTTTTTTTGGACATTTCACTTTCATACTTAATACTCTCATATCATAATTACGAAATTTGGCACATTCCTTACCTTTGGGTTGTGCGGCTTTATCAGGATATCGTTGTGACGGGTCACATAATTGATGGGATAGTAAAAGCTTGTACACGTACATGAATCTCAAATATACTAATTGTTTAGTAGGGTGAAAATGATATAATACAGAAATATATTTTCACAAAAAATTGAGATATAGTTACACCTGCCTTAGCAGCCAACGTGCTTTATAGTGCCCACTGAAATGATCCCCCTAGAAACAATATATGTGTTTAAAAACCCGTCTAAAAAGACATTTTTTATCTCACTTGGTTGGCCACTATAAACAGGTTTCACAGTACAAGGCTTTATCACTCCAGCCAAGATATGTACACATAATAAAACAATGAAACTTTCTCAATTCTTTTTTTGTCAAATTTGTCCTGTGTTTGCTATTCTGACAAAATTTGAGGGCAAATTAATATCTGAATCATAATAAAAATATAATTTGGCATAAATATCTATCAAATTTGTCCAAATACAGTGTATATCTGAATAATAAAAACATCCATATGGCTATTCTCATTCTGTTCACAGGTTTCCCTTGTGCATAAATCAACAAACACAAGGTGGAGTCTATTATGTTACCTAAATACAGGCACACATATAAGGATGGTATTCTCGCATGACACATGTCTCTCCACATACATGTAGTAGACAGATTTTCCTTCTGCATAAATCAATAAACACAAGGTGGAGTCTACTATATTACCCAAGTACAGGCACACCTACAAGAACAGTATTCTCAGGTGACACGTCTCCCCACATTAGTAGACAGGTTTTCCTTGTGCATATAAATCAACAAACACATGGTGGCGTCTACTACTGTATACGCCATATATTTCGCATCCATATATTTTCGCGATTTTGCTTCAAGACGGGGAATTCGCGAGGGTATATTTTCGCGATTTTATTGTATTTGCATTCACTTTGTACATAAATGTCAGGAAGTGAAAATTTTCGCATTCAGTAAGTCGCGAAATTCGCGCAAATAAAACTACCGCAAAATATTCAGCGTATACAGTATGTTACCTAAGTACAGGCACACCTACAAGAACAGTATTCTCAGGTGACACATGTCTCTCCACATAGTGGACAGATTTTTCCTTGTGCATAAACCAAAAAACACAAGGTGGAGTCTACTATGTTACGTAAGTACAGGCACACCTATAAGGATAGTATTCTTAGGTGACACATGTCTCTCCACATAGTAGACAGGTCTTTCTTGCGCATAAATCAAAAAACACAGGGTGGAGTCTACTATGTTACCTAAGTACAGGCACACCTATAAGGACAGTATTCTCAGGTGACACATGTCTCTCCACATAGTAGACAAGTTCACTCTGTAGTCCTAAGTCCTTCAGGTACAGCAGTCTGCCAGTGTCCAGGAGACGTTTGCATTTGAAGCCGATTTCTTCCCGCTGCGGTACTGTAAGCCCCAGAGAACTGTGTAGTAGTAGAAGTAGTAGCAGTAATATTAATAGTAATGACAATAGTGATGAGAATAAGAATAAGAATAAGAATAAAGACAGAGAAACATACACACTCAGAGAATCAAAAGTACAGATATCAATACTAACAATACCAACATTTCATGAAATTCTTGACTGAATTGTTTTTTTAATGAAATTTTGTCAAGAATGATTTAACTAGTGAGCAGCAACATATAGTTTTTGTTTTTTTATTTGACATACAAGTACTATGGATTGAACTAACAGTTAATGATCATCATTCATCATTACCCATAAACAACGAAATTGAAGTTTTAGGTTTCAGATTTTGGGTTTCATTTTGTGTCTCCTTCCAGCAGAAACATTCCACTTTATTTTGAATACTTGTATGAAAATGTTGGCATGAGGAAAAGGGTCACATATTTTCACTGTAACCCAATATTTGCCAAGTAAGCAATGAGTGTAAACAAAGTATTAATCATATTAACACTAGCCCAGTAACACTATATTGCAGGGAATAACAATATATGAATAGAACTTTCAAAGATTGTTTGAAGGTTGCCCCCAACTTACAAAATTTTCATTATAGGTTGACAACTTTGAAATTTAGCCAAAATTATCACTACTATACTACATCAAAAGATAGTAGATCACGGTCAATTTTTTTAACCAGAAATTCCATGAAAGTCTTTGATGAAACTGTAGTAGAAACATATCAATAATTATTTTGGTAAATCTTCTCATTGTACCTTGTGATTGATTCTGGTTCTTCACCACAATCGTGAGCGACCTCTTCTTTCTCTCCTTCCAACCGCTTTGTTTCCTCTCTTTCCTCCACCTTTGCAACTTGGCCATCTTCCATTACATCCATCCCCTCTTCTCTCCCACCATCCTTTTTTCTATTCTCCTCCTCCTCCTTCTTCTTGATCCTGCTTCCACATGTGGCCCAGCTACTCATTCTCACTAAGGCCATGAAGTCCTTCTCGGAGAAACCAACCCCACTGAAGAACTTCTTGCCGACGTATGGCTTCCAGGAGCAACGGTGATGGCAGCACAGAGCCATGGCCAAGCCTCGGATGGGATTGGATGCAGGAATGGACACTCCACCAGCATCATCACCATGGTTACAGGATGAAGTATCATGATCGTCATGTGATGACATCTGTGTGATGGACCTCTGCTCCTGAGTTCTTGATGTGTCTGTATGTGTGCGGTCTTCATCCTTCAGGGATGGTTGAGCTGGCATTTTCGAAATGTCTCTTGCATTTTCATCTTTCTGAGAAGAGTTCTGCCTAGTTTCCATTAAACATCTTAGTGCCAGATCTATTTTGTAAAGAAATACATAATTAAAATTAGGAAACAATTTACCAATAATGCATTGGTCATGATTTCAGTAATGTACATAACTTGACAGTGCCAGATCTTTTTTTGTTAAAAATGAAATAAAACAAAACAAAAAGTGCAGCAATTCACAAATAATCAATTTGTTATTACTTCTGTAGCATGTAAATAATCTGATTGTATTTAACCAAGTCCACATGTCTGAAAATAACTAATTTTAGTTTTGAAACACAAACACACAAACTATACATATTTATGAATTACAGAACATGTGATGAATATTAAATGAAAGGTTTGCTGAGAGACTTCAAGGCATGTGCATAACTTTTGCTGTACTCTCTATGGAGACAGTAACCTCCAGAATATAATAAGATCAAATGCTTGATCTATTATTTCTAATGACTCAGAAAAGGAATGACCCAACTGAACTTAAACCTGTTACTCCATTGCTTTCTGGGCAACAGAAATGTTACTGCGTGCAATGTTATGAATACACATATGTTACGGATATTTGGAATCCCCTCCTTTACCCCCCCCCCCCCCCACCGTGCAAACCATACCTGTAGCAGCTCCACACAAGTGCTTGGTGTAGGCCACAAGAGGTCTGGTAGGAAGACTACACACACTAGGGACTTTCCCTAAACACAGGTCCTCTATGTCCATGTTGATGCGTTTGTATTCAGGACCACCATCTTCACTTTGGTAGATGACGTCTCGCTGAGTAAGAAAAACAAATAGCAAAGAATACTAATAGTTTCGATTTATATAGCAGAATGAAGAAAGGAGGAATTTATATCAATCCAGATTCATCCTACCACTTGGTATCTTGTATTATCACCATAGTATGGGTTTGAAAATCTTTCTGCCTGTTTTAAAGTCCCATCATTTTTTACCTCCTTTCTGTTCAAAATGAATAAGCAAACACATATGAATGAATATCATATTAGTACATGTTTATCGGGAAGTTTTTGACAAACCTGCAAAACTTGAATTTCGCGGAATCTACATTATCTATGGGAAATGTCCCCATCCCCCTCCCCGACAATTAACATTTTGAGTAATTTCCCCCAAATGGGAGAGTTTCTGAGCAAGCAATTTTCATGGCACTGATAGATCATATTGGTGCATCTAAATATATAATTGCAAAGAATTTCATTGTTTACCATTTACCAAAACTATACCTTGGCTTTAAAGACGCTATATAACACTGTGGAAGACCCGTTTAAAAAATTGTCAAACTTTGCTATCTGACATATCTGACAGTGTTTGAATGGACAAATAAACACCCTAGAACACAAAAGTTTGTACAGTTATGCTGTTACTAGTACAATATGTGCAGATACAAGTTCGCACATTAATTTATTCTCAGCCGATAGGAAATTCTGCAACACAGCAGTCTATGGGGGAAAGCTGGAATGGTCTCTCAATGATTTTCACTTTTTAAAGCACTTAATGATCGATGTAATAGATTTTTCATTTGTCTCTCTCTGTATTTTAGATCGCAACTGCAGATCTATAATTTTAACAAACATGTCAGAAAAAATGAACCCGGTTTTGAACCCGCCATCTACAGCTATTCGGGCTGCGACAATACCACCGAGCTATTGCTGGTTACCGGCATTGGCACGACGAACAAGGAACGAATACCACGGCTCACATTTTGAATTGTTATGTTTATATATATAGTCGTCAAGCGGACTTTTTTGACTTTTATTATTAAATGATAAGAGATTATTCAGAGATGGTGAAAATGCCGATGTAAATAGATTTTTCATTTTGTCTCTCTTCTTGTTATTTAGATCGCAACTGTGATGCTATAATTTTTAAAACAAACATGTCTGAAAAAAATGAACCACTTAATGATCGTTTTAAACTGCAATTTTTTTCAGGGCTTCATTTTTAGACCGTATCACAGACACTAGTAGCATGGGGAATCATGTAGCTCAGGTTTTTTTTAAACTGAAAACATTGTTATACAATGCCTTTAATGTTTTCAGAACACTTACTTTATGTCTTACTGTAGATCTGTCCACCAATATGAAGCTGGTATCCTCCAAGTTATCTAAGCCTTGCTGTATCCACTGTGATAACCTACCTTTAAGCAAATTAGAGATAAAACAAAGGATGTTTAGAATTTCTTTTTACAATGGATGGTCAACTTTAAAAAAAAAATCAAATGATATCTGCCACATATGTTTAACTGTGTTAGATTATTTGGTTTCTAACTCACGGTTACCATCTCATCATTAATTTCTTAACTATACGTGGACCAATCAGTCTGTAAATTCCAATCCATTGCTCAAGAAACCCTATGTTATGGTACTTTGTTAACTTTTCCTTCCTTCATTCCTCTTACCTACAGTATTGCCTACATTACCAGTAGTCCAAAAATTATTCAGACTTTGACCTTTTGATCTAACATTTGATCAGTCCAACTGCTTATGTACATACAGAACATGTTACCCACAGCATTGTCTTTATAGTACTTAAGTAACTTGTGATCTTTGACCTCTGACATTTTGACCCTCCAATTTAATTGGTCTGTCTATGGTGAAACATATTTCTACCAAATTTCAAAGAATATCCGCCTATCCATTATTGAAATATTGCAGTAAACTACTTGCTATGGATGCAAAGAATGGATAGACTGACAGTCAGACAACCCTGAAACATACTGCTTCCAAGGCAGTATGATCAACATCCACCAAGGTGTTAAAATTCCAGATACTGCGATAAACAGAAGAGGACAACCCCAAACACATAATAAAAAAAAACACACACACACAAATTGTGACTACAAAAGAATATTATTACACAGATATTCTAATCACCTCTCCCTGCTCCAAACTCAATATAGCAGGTGGCTGGATTCAAGAGTCTCTGTCTGGTCATGTGACCCAGTAACGACGAGATTTGGACAAGATGCTTCCTGGCTGACAAGCCATTGTCTTCATTATCCAGCTCTGCCTGGAGGGCCTTGTGGTGGAGGACTTGGGTAGGGATGGCAGGTACATGACCTGGACAAAAAAGTGCAAATAGCAGTACTAATGATCCAGATTATTTTTAAAGAGGATCTAGAGTACTGGTTGATGATCGAAAATCTTTCATCAAAATTCCACATTCCATTGGTTTCCAGGTGAAAGTATATTACATTTATATTATAATGTGGGACTAATTCACTTCAAATGTAATATATAATTGTAGCATTGCAGTTTAAACAGGTGAAGTTTCCACCTCTGTACCCTCCGCTGCAATATCAATAATTAACATTGTCCCACACATTGATTTTTGTGTTAGTACTTTGCAGCAGTAGGTATTTATGACATATGTAGAGGATTTGTCAAAAACGAAGTGTCCTTTTGTTTTCAACTACTCTCTCCTGTACTATAGTGACATTTTCAGAATACTATCTGTTCACAGAAGGTTTGAAATAGTTGATAAGAAAATTATTTTGTTCTGCAAGTACTCAATCTTCAATCTTTAATTTGGTTTTGTCGCCAATTATGGGGGGGAGGGGGCGGATTCACCTCACTCTCACAGCAATTGCCCTTACCCCCTCCCTCCACCTCGCCCAATTTGGTGTATCCTCCTCCTTCATCTCAACCCTCCTACTCTTCTCCGCCACTTGCTTCTTCCATGTCTTCTTTCGTCGCCCCTTCCCCTCTTGCCATCCACCTGAAACTCAAACGCCCTTCTAAAATCATGATCAACTTCTGCCCTAAACACACGTTCATACCAACATACTTCATTCACTTTGGCCATCTGATCCACCACTTCTTCCAAACCCAACATCTGCATCAAATCTTCAGTCTTCTGCCTGTCCATCAGTTTCACACCACACATCGCTCTCACCATTGCTCTCTCAGTCTTTCTCAGAAATAATCCCCATCTCATTTTCACTCAAACAACATGAATATTTGCACTGCTCACTCTATCTTCTGTAATGAAACACACTACTATGTATGTACTGTACTACACCTAATATGAAACAAATTGTGATGGTCAAAATGAATTCTTTTTTCATTTACCATTGGTATTGGAAAGGTTAATTTAGAATGTTCTCAGTCAAGGTTGAGGTATGGTTAAAAGATTTTCAAAGTACGAATCAACTGTCTAAAAACAAATACATACCTGCATACACAGATTCCACCTTCGAGATTATCTCTCTCAGTTCTTCCAGTGAGAACGATGCCAAACGTAACTGTGGAAAAAATAAATGACTTGGCATTTAACGGATTGTGTTTCTGATTTGCATATACTCAATCCCATAACTACGAGCTGAGATGCCAGATGTAACTGTGGAAAAAATAAATGAATTGATATTTAATGGACTGTGTTTCTTATTTGCACAAAGTCAATCCCATGACTACGAGCTGAAATCTGTTGAATCTGTTATAATATAATCTCTTCTCCACGTCTAGCAAAGCACCAAATCAGATAACATTGCATTTTAAAAGAAATATTACCATTAGACATTCAAAATTACTAAGCACAGTTGCTAACTTGAATTGGTTACACTCACTGAAGTCATATGCTCTTAATTTCAGATGTGTTATTGGGTGTGCAGTTGACTTTAGACAAATGGAATTATTTCTTCCTTATTAACCCAACCTTTTGCTTGTGAGGTGAGGTATGTTGCATTTGATCTACTCACTTTGTTTACTTTCCTGTATTTCTACTTAATCCAATTTCAGTTAAGTATATTGCTAAACCAGTTCTGAAAAGTTATCATTACCGATGCATTTCTGACAAAACAGATTATTCCAAGTAAATATTTTGATTGTATTATTTGACAATTCTACATTATTATAACCTATGTAATGAAAATATACATTGTAAGATTATTGCTTTGAAGAGTTGCAAATGCAGGAAATGGACAGAAAATCATTTTGATTATGGACAGTATTGTATGGAGGTGTATTTTCTAATTAGTGTAAATATTTTCCATACCTTCTCCAGCTCTTCAGAATTTGCATCAGAACCTGCATTGATACCTTTCTGGTAGTAAATCTGTAAATGAAACAAAAACAGGAACTAGAAAACGTCAATGACGTAGCGCTCATCCGGCATCTCGCAACATCATATATCCGAAATTTCATGTGGTACAATTTTATACTGGTGAACAGATTAAAATTTGATGTCCCGGAAGGAACATGAATATAAAAAAATTCGAGTGAGAAAAATATTAG
>JZLH01S0128593.1:1405-16872 GCA_001188425.1 Eucidaris tribuloides
TTAAATAGGGTACCATCTTGTAGAAAATTTAGTCCCCTTTAATATGATGTCACACACATGGTAAAATATGGTTCCGTTACAAAGTTATCTTCCGAAATCTAAAAATAGATTTTTCAAGGCGGCCATTTTGAAAAAAATGACTGCCACGGCTCTCCTGGGCAAAATTTTCGAGGGCCCAATATCAGAATTTGCGTTTTATGTGAAAATCAACATCTGTGCCAAATTTGGTGCTTTTAGACAAAAGTGAACAATTATTCGACTTAACCGCCGGACTATTAGGGGGATTTCATACACTGGACATGGACCAGAGGCATGGATAGTGGGTAAGGTGGATAGGGGGTGCCGGGGGAAGCATTCCCCATAATTTGGAGTGGAGATGGCAAATACAATCATCTCTTCTGCTTTCTTCGAGGAAAATACAAAATGAAATTAACAAAAACGACAAAGATGAGGAGGAGGAGGATGGGGGAGGAGGAGGAGAAGGAAGAGGAGGAGGAGAAGAAGAGAAAAAAAGAACTACTAATTTAGTAATTGTGTTTGAAGGGTGAAGATGCGCTTTTCCTCGAATTTCATGAAATATTTGTGTTTATATTATGTACAATGTGTGTATGCAGGTATGTACCCATCTATCAATTTATTAATCTGTTTGTCTATCTTATCTATCTTCGTGGTGTGGTCAGGGGGAAAAGGGGTTAGGAAAATGAAATCAGCCCCTCCCCACACCTGGCGACCTGTCTACGCCAATGCAATGAACCGCTCATCGGTCAAATTGCTCCGTTCCCCGAAGTCAAGCACCGGGTTACGGCCGCTAGATTGATTCAGCTGGGTCACTGCAGAGAAAACAGAAACCAGCCGTCAAAAATCAAATCGATGAAACCTGCACGGAGTCAATGATCTACGTGTATAGCACTTCAAAATATTTGATTAACTTAAAGCGAAAAGAAACACCGTGAATTTGGATTTCCTTTGAAATACAGAATTTGAAATTTGAAAGTTGAATCGCCAATAAAGCGTACAATGACTCCTTGGGATTAAATTAAACAAATGTTTCTGCTTTCATGATAAAAAAATTGGCATAAGATTTAATGGCATCATCTTGGTAGCTTTGCCCCCAAATCTGACCTATATTTTACAAGTATGGGTTATGATTATTGTAGGATCAAAAATATTGTTAGTATTAATTTTAATCTTCTTCTTCCTTTTCTTTTTGTTCTTCTTCTTCTTCTTCTTCTTCTTCTTCTTCTTCTTCTTCCTCTTCTTCTTTTTCGTTTCCTTCTCCTCCTCATTATTATCATTATAAATTATTATTATTATTATTATTATTATTATCATCATTATTATGATTATCATCATTATCATCATCATCATAAACATTATCATCATTACTGCGTTTGTTGTATAATGGGTTTGGTTGGAGCATCCAGACATCTACACATAAATGTGTGATTGATTAAGTATTATAAAAAATTATGAATTTTATTCAAAATCACATTTTTATAATTTCCAAAATACTATATTATAATACTATAATAATGTACACAATACGTATCTCATAATTTGCTCTTAAGAAACAAAAACAGTGTATTACTTGAATTTGCATCTTCTCAAAACTTGCCTTGACAATTGTCATCAGGAGTATTTTAATACGCATTGTGTAATGTACCGATTCACTTGCTACAATTATACAGCGTGTCCCAGAAAAAATGTCCCTCTGATAGACTACTAAATTAAATCCCAAATCAAGTATCATTCTCTATTTAGTGTTCAGATTTAGTAAGCCCATTTCATTTTCTAACTTTTGTGACAATTTCATTGTTCTTGCTTTATTGGTTTTGCATACACTGTCTATTATGTAACAGCAGTGCTTTTCAACCCATTCCAAGTTTGTAGTGCTACATCAATGCATCAACCTGAATGTAAATTAGGTGGAAGGACGTGCAGGAGAACAATAAAATTTTACAAGCTGGACATGGGAGAACAAACCATAAGTGGAACACACTGTGAGAACTAACACAATCAGTGGAACAGAACTTTGATTAGTTTCATTTAAAATAAAGTGAAATCAAGTGAATGAACAGTCGTTGAGATAATCTAATTGAAGCATGGAATGAGGTATAATATGCCTGTGATGTGCCTTTCTTTTTATCAAACTTGGAATGGACTTGAAAGCACTGCTGTCACATAAGAGACTGTGTATTCAAAACCAATGAAGCGAGACCTTTGAAATTTTCGCAGGAATTACAAAACTAAATGGGCTTTCTTAATATGTAAACTTTATTGAGTACAAAATATTGATTTTAGTAATTATTCAGTTGTCTTTGAGAGGGACATTTTTTCTGGGACACGCTGCACAACCTTTTTATTCCAAGTTTATGAAGATATGAAGCAACTATACCTACCTATTGTAACGCTCTATTGACTTGCGGTACACCTCACTACTGACTGACTGTCATAGTAGTCGTTTTACACTCACATGGCAGGCGAAATGGTGCGATTTATTTTCGCGAATACGACCTATTGTCTGATTGGTTTTATGAAATGATCATATTTTGTCTTTGCTGTATTTTCTTTCACAAATACGGGATTCTTCCTTTCATTGAATCCCCTTGTGAAATCTTCTAAACGGCGTGTGTTTGATGGATCCCGCCAAAATGAATTAATGTACACAATATGGACGGTGACAGAAGTGCCCTAAGCAGCTGGAAAGGGGATCCTTTATTTTGTGCTCTCGCCCTCTCTCTTAAAAACAGATCTGTTAACAGGTTTACCCTTTAAGAGTAAATGCAGAATGATATTGCATATTCCAGTGTAAACCTTTCATTTACTCCAAACGTGCCGAAGTCGCAGATCTGCACCACATAATACACATTATGTCCATAGAGGTTCAAATCCTCTGGTATGTTAAGAATTAAGAGTGAAATACATTGGAAACATTATATCGAAATTCTACGTTCCCACTTGTTGATTCAGATTGTTCATATTTGTTCGCTCTGAACTCAATTCTCAAAGAAAGCAGGTCTTCTCAGTTTTGGATAATAACTTCAACTGAATACTTTTCCGGGAGAGTGCATTATTTTTACTTTTAAGTAACATACTCTTTGGAGCGAGGATTAGGCAAATGAAACACCAAGACAAGTAAATTATCATCAATGAGGTACATTGAATATTTATCGTGTTTGGTGTCACTTTTTGCCGAAAATTAATTTTCATACAATACACTCGTTTTGCTATATCGTTTTATTAGTAGATATGATTGGTACATTCATTTTTCTAAAGCCTTCGAACGCATTGAAGGATGCTTGATCCTGGCAACTTTAACGATATTAAATACTTGCTTCACTTTATGAAATATATAAATTTAAATTTGACTAGGATTTTTCAAAGTATATTATACGTGCTATTGTAAGTATTTTGTTGTATTTTCATAAATAATCATGACCTTGAATCATCATATCAACAAATTACTGTTTTTAGAATAGAATCAATAGGCAAATCATGTACATTTTCTTGACCCGCGTTCAGAAAGGCTAATTATCTTAGATTTGGTGTCTAAATGAGATGTTTGTGTTTGGAAAAAAGATTGTTTCAAAAATTATATATCTTAACCAAAAAACTATATTGTTATAATATGACGTTGTTTTTGTCCGAGGGATATGATTCAGATTTTATATATACATTACAGTGTATATACATAAATAAAATAGAGTGTTCCCTTAATTTGCAGTCTAAAAGCTATCCATAGTTAAACACCTGATTTTACCTTCTTTGTGAAAACGGTGTTTGTGTGTGTGTGTGTGTGTGTGTGCTGTCTGTGCGTGGTTGTCTGTGTTGTATGTGTGTGTACGTCTGTATATATGTATGTATGTGTGTATGTGTGTCTGTCTGTCTGTGTGTATGTACGTGTGCTGATGTTTTGAGGGTGTGTGTGTATGTGTGTGTATTTGTGTGTGTGTGCGTGGTGTGCGTGTGTGTGTGTGTGTGCGTGTGTGCGTGTGTGTGGTGTGTGTGTGTGTGTGTGTGTGTGTGTGTGTGTGTGTGCGTGTGTGTGTGTGTGTGTGTGTGTTGTGTGTGTGGGTGTGTGTGTGTGTGTGTGTGTGTGTGTGTGTGTGTGTGTGTGTGTGTGTGGCGTATACATGTATGTGTGTGCGCATCAGTGTAATGTCACTCATTAAATATTTTCTTTCCTATTTCTTTCACATCTGCAGCACAGAATTTTCAAGTCCATATCAGCCATGGAAAAGACGAGACAATGTGGAAGGACTCGTCTTCGTTTCCGTCAACTATTCCTACTCTCCTACCTCTACCCCAACCCACACTGGCCCGAGTCCGTAGGTCGTCCCATATTGCTCACGATCATCGCCCTGATTGCCGTTGTCGGCAATTCCCTCGTCATCTTCATCGTTTGCGATATCGCAACATGCGTCAGAGCGTCACCAATTTCTACATCATGAACGTGGCTATTGGGGACCTGTTTTTTATCATCGTGTGTGCTCCCCTTACGTCGGTCCTGTACGGTATGGACGAGTGGGTGCTCGCAACGCGTGTGCAAATTAAAACGCTTTCGCCCAAATGGTGAGAAGGAAACTATTATTTTCATTCTACCCATGCCTTGAATTACTTTCCTCTTCATGATATTAGGATTGAAGACAATTCCGTTATTAGCGCCTTATATCTTTCAAACTTCGTACAATTTGTTTTCTGATCATTTTTATCCAACTTGTATCACTACTTGAGATCATAAATTTTTCATTGTAAGGATTTTCGCCAACACAATAAGCTAAATTAAAATACGTCGGAGGACTTAACGTGTCAAACAATTTAAGCACTAAATAATAACTTTTTGCACTCAAAATCATATTTAAAAAAATATTTATAAAAGTCATATTTTTAGATATGTATTAAGTGTATTAAAACATGTTTTATATTATCAGTATAATTATTATGAATACAAGATTTTAAAAATGTTGCTTTCTTGTGTTTCTGTTTTTGTTTTTATTTTGTTTTTTACTTTGGCGTGGTGCTGATATGATTATGACCGAATAAATTCACACAACTGGCTATGGCACTTGTTTTGTTTACGATAGAAATATTATTGCTGGATAGAATAAATCACGTAACACTCATATACAAGATTCATATTTGCACTCTCCCTTTCTACACAATGATTTCCATTGAAAAAAGTTAAATGAATTTTGCGAAGTTTTATTAAATTGTATTTGAGTAAAAGTATGAAATACTGAATAGGCGTTCCCACCAAATCATACATCTAAATAGGCCTACGTGCAGCATGCGATTTGAGACCAAAAAATCAACCTCATTTAACACAACACATAAGAAAACGTCAGTGTTTTTCTCAGTTCCAGTGTATTTTTATTTGTCCTCATTCCGTTTCTTTCTTCCTCACTCTTCCATCTGCTGTTTTCTTTCCCTTGTCTTATTTCCTCCAGTTATACCTTTGTCACATCACGGTTTACTCCAAGTCATTTAGCTTTGTATTTGGTCTTACACCGTCTTTCATCTCACATGTTTAATTTATTTGTAAATGTATGTATTTCATATTATGTAATAATAAACATTAATCATTAAAGGTATTGGCTAACATTTACACAGTTAAAAAAATCTGAGCTACATGCACCCATGCTACATTTCTTTGATAAGGTCTAAAATGATGCCCTGAAACAATTGTATTTCAAAATGAATTATTTAGTGCTTTAAAAAAGTGAAAATCGTATTCACCTGCCCATTTTCTCCATAGACTTACTGTGTGTACACCTAGGCTATTTAAACTCGCCCGAGTTCAATTGTTTATCCATGCATAACTTGCCATTGGCAGTGTAACTTTCCAACTTTTGTATTCTAGGGTGTTTATTTGTCCATATGAACACTACTAGGTAGTTCAGATATCATAAAATTTGACAATTTTTTAAATTGAAGCTCCACAATGTTAACCTATCACTTTAATGGGACTCTTGTATATCCTCACATACTTTACTCAATGAATGAAATTATATATAATATGAACTAAACTGAACAGAACTGAATCAACGGACTGAACTGTACAGGACTGAATCGAACCCGACTAAATTGAACTGACTAAACGTAAACTAATTTAACTAAACCGAACTGAAATGCACCGAGCTCGGACCGAAATAAATTGATAAGAATTGGACTAAACAAACTGAACTTAACGAATTGACGGAACTGAACCGAACTATACTAAATTGAACCGAATAAATTCAACTGAGTTGTATCGAACTAACCTGTACGAACCGAAAAGAACGAACTTGCGTGAACTGAATTGAATCGTAGCAAACAGAACTGAACTCAACCGAAGCGAACGAACCGAACTGAATGACTTAAACTGAACTGTACGACAGAACCAAAGCGAACAAATTGAAATGTTGATCTATATACCGACTTTACTGAACGGACATGAATGATTAACTGACTCAACTGACTTCTTTCTAATCTCTCCGACAGGTCTCTGTACAAGTTACATGCCTACCTTAACGTCATGACCGCTTGACCGGTATTACGTCATCACGTGTCACATTCACATCACGTCACAAAGGACCATTTTGCGGGACTGCCGTTATTTGTTCTTCAGTGTGGATCGGTGAGACGCATTCTGTTTTCATTTGCACTTAATCGTGAGGGCTCGCTAAGAAATAATGATTATATGAACGTTTTAATATAATAGGTAATTTATAGGGAAAAAAGGAATAAGAAGTTCTATGATCTGAATTTCAGTTATAATACAAATTCCTTTTCTTCGGTCAACATTGGTATTCCAGACATGCAAACCAACTTTCTAACGTTAGGAGAACGGGAAAACAGATGTATTACGATGTCCTTTTAAATTGTACAACCTATGAGAGAATCGATTGCATTATGCAAACAAATTAACAATATACAATTTAATATAAATGCACATTAACAGAAATTGTGTCAATGGAAAAATACAGATGTCATTCCGTATTGACATATAAATTATGAAAGAATTTATTATTATTATTATTATTATTATTTATTAATTATTATTATATATTATTTTATCTATTTTTATTTATTAATTATTATTATTATTATTATTATTATTATCATTATTATTATTATTATTATTATCATCATCATCATCATCATCATCATAAACATTATCATTATTACTGCGTTTGTTGTATAATAGTGTTTGGTTGGAGCATCCAGACATCTACACAAAAATGTGTGATTGATTAATTATTATGAAAATTATGAATTTTATTCAAAATCACATCTTTATAATTTCCAAAATACTATATTATAATACTCTAATAGTGTACACAATACGTATCTCATAATTTGCTCTTAAGAAACAAAAACAGTGTATTGCCCAAGTCATATCATATAGTGTGTAGGAAAACTACTTGAATTTGCATCTTCTCAAAACTTGCCTTGACAATTGTCCATTAGGAGTATTTTAATACGTATTGCGTAATGTACCGATTCACTTGCTACAATTATACAGCAATCCAGAAAAAATATCTCTCTGATAAACTGCTAAATTAAATCCCAAATCAAGTATCATTCTATATTTAGTGTTCAGATTTAGTAAGCCCATTTCATTTTCTAACTTTTGTGAAAATTTCATCGTTCTCGCTTCATTGGTTTTGAATACACTGTCTATTATGTAACAGCAGTGCTTTTCAACCCATTCCAAGTTTGCAGTGCTACATCAATGCATCAACCTGAATGTAAATTAGGTGGAAGGACGTGCAGGAGAACAATAAAATTTTACAAGCTGGACATGGGCGGACAAACCATAAGTGGAACACACTGTGAGAACTAACACAATCAGTGGAACAGAATTTTGATTAGTTTCATTTAAAACAAAGTGAAATCAAGTGATTGAACAGTCGTTGAGATAATCTAATTGAAGCATGGAATGAGGTATAATATGCCTGTGATGTGCCTTTCTTTTTATCAAACTTGGAATGGACTTGAAAGCACTTCTGTCACATAAGAGTCTGTGTATTCAAAATCAATGAAGCGAGACCTTTGAAATTTTCACAGGAATTACAAAACTAAATGGGCTTTCTTAATATGTAAACTTTATTGAGTATAAAATATTGATTTTAGTGATTATTCAGTTGTCTTTGAGAGGGACATTTTTTTCTGGGACACGCAGTACAACCTTTTTATTCCAAGTTTATGCCTAAGTTATGAAGCAACTATACCTACCTATTGTACCGCTCTATTGACTTGCGGTATACCTCACTATACTGACTGTCATAGTCGTTTTACACTCACATGGCAGGCGAAATGGTGCGATTCATTTTCGCGAATACGACCTATTGTCTGATTGGTTTTATGAAATTATTTGTCTTTGCTGTATTTTCTTTCACAAATACGGGATTCTTCCTTTCATTGAATCCCCTCGTGAAATCTTCTAAACGGCGTGTATTTGATGGATCCCGCCAAAATGAATTAATGTACACAATATGGACGGTGACAGAAGTGCTCTAAGCAGCTGGAAAGGGGATCCTTTATTTTGTGCTCTCACCCTCTCTCTTAAAAACAGATATGTTAACAGGTTTAGGTTTACCCTTTAAGAGTAAATGCAGAATGATATTGCATATTCCAGTGTAAACCTTTCATTTACTACATTAAGAGTGAAATACATTGGAAACATTATATCGAAATTCTACGTTCCCGCTTGTTGATTCAGATTGTTCATATTTGTTCTTTTTTGTTCGCTCTGAACTCATTCCTCAAAGAGAGCAGGTCTTCTCAGTTTTGGATAATAGCTTCAACTGAATACCTTTCCGGGAGAGTGCATTGTTTTTACTTTTAAGTAACATACTCTTTGGAGCGAGGATTAGGCAAATGAAACACCAAGACAAGTAAACTATCATCAATGAAGTACATTGAATATTTATCGTGTTTGGTGTCACTTTTTGCCGAAAATTAATTTTCATACAATACACTCGTTTTGCTATATCGTTTTATTAGTAGATATGAATGGTATATTCATTTTTCTAAAGCCTTCGAACGCATTGAAGGGTGCTCCATCCTGGCAACTTTAACGATATTAAATACTTGCTTCACTTTATGAAATATACAGATTTGAATTTGACTAGGATTTTTCAAAGTATATTGTACGTGCTATTGTAAGTATTTTGTTGTATTTTCATAAATAATCATGACCTTGAATCATCATATCAACAAATTACTTTTTTTTTAGAATAGAATCAAGAGGCAAATCATGTACATTTTATTGACTCGCGATCAGAAAGGCCAATTATCTTAGACTTGGAGTCTAAATGAGACGTTTGTGTTTGGAAAAGAAAGATTGTTTCAAAATTATATATCTTAACCAAAAAACTATATTGTTATAATATGACGTTGTTTTGGTCCGACGGATTTGATTCAGATTTCATATATACATTACAGTGTATATACATGTACTTTTTGACTTTGTTTACCAAAATAAAATGGAGTGTTCCCTTAATTTGCAGTCTAAAAGCTATCCATAGTTAAACACCTGAAGTTGAGGTGTGTGTGTGTGTGTGTGTGTGTGTGTGTGTGTGTGTGTGTGTGTGTGTGTGTGTGTGTGTGTGTGTGTGTGTGTGTGTGTGTGTGTGTGTGTGTGTGTGTGTGTGTGTGTGTGTGTGTGTGTGTGTGTGTGTGTGTGTGTGTGGGTACACAAATATTTGGGGTAAATTAGTGTGTGTGTATGTGTGTTCACAAATATTTGGGGTCAATTAATGAAATAATTTATATGATAAATTGTTAATCATACATATAGCCCTTGTGTGTACTACATTTATATTGTTTATACAAGAATGTACAGATATACTTAAATATATAAAAAAACAATGTACAAATATATTTTAAATGTGTGTATGGGGTATATGCATGTGCTTTTGTGTGTTTGTGTCCGTTTGTGTGTATATTGTGTGTTAATGTGTGTGTGTGTGTGTGTGTGTGTGTGTGTGCGTCGTGTATGTGTGTGTGTGTGTCTGTGTGTGTGTGTGTGTGTGTGTGTGTGTGTGTGTGTGTGTGTGTGTGTGTGTGTGTGTGTGTGTGTGTGTGTGTGTGTGTGTGTGTGCGTATACATGTATGTGTGTGCGCATCAAGTGTAATGTCACTCATTAAATTATTTTCTTTCCTATTTCTTTCACATCTGCACAGAATTTCTCAAGTCCATATCAGCCATGGAAGAAGACGAGACAATGTGGCAGGACTCGTCTTCGTTTTCCGTCAACTATTCCTACTCCTCCTACCTCTACCCCCAACCCACACTGGGCCCCGAGTCCGTGGTCGTCCCCATATTGCTCACGATCATCGCCCTGATTGCCGTTGTCGGCAATTCCCTCGTCATCTTCATCGTTCTGCGATATCGCAACATGCGTCAGAGCGTCACCAATTTCTACATCATGAACGTGGCTATTGGGGACCTGTTTTTTATCATCGTGTGTGCTCCCCTTACGTCGGTCCTGTACGGTATGGACGAGTGGGTGCTCGGCAACGCCGTGTGCAAATTAAACGCTTTCGCCCAAATGGTGAGAAGGAAACTATTATTTGATCATTCTACCCCTGCCTTGAATTACTTTCCTCTTCATGATATTAGGATTGAAGACAATTCCGTTATTACGCCTTATATCTTTCAAACTTCGTACAATTTGCTTTCTGATCATTTATCCAACTTGTATCACTACTTGAGATCATAAATTTTTCATTGTAAGGGATTTTCGCCAACAGCAATAAGTAAATTAAATAAGTCGGAGGACTTAACGTGTCAAAACAATTTAAGCACTAATATAATAACTTTTTGCACTCAAAATCATATTTTAAAAAATATTTATAAAAGTCATATTTTTAGATATGTATTAAGTGTATTAAAACATGTTTTAAATTATCAGTATAATTATTATGAATACAAAGATTTCAACAATGTTGCTTTCTTTGTGTTCTGTTTTTGTTTTTATTTTGTTTTTTACTTTGGCGTGGTGCTGATATGATTATGACCGAATAAATTCACACAACTGGCTATGGCACTTGTTTTGTTTACGATAAGAAATATTATTGCTGGATAGAATAAATCACGTAACACGTCATATACAAGATTCATATTTGCACACTCCCTTTCTACACAATGATTTCCATCGAAAAAAGTAAATGACATTTTGCGAAGTTTTATTAAATTGTATTTGAGTAAAAAGTATGAAATACTGAATAGGCGTTCACCAAATCATCATCTAAATAGGCCTACGTGCAGCATGCGATTTGAGACCAAAAAATCAACCTCATTTAACACAACACATAAGAAAACGTCAGTGTTTTTCTCAGTTCCAGTGTATTTTTATTTGTCCCCTCAATTCCGTTTCTTTCTTCCTCACTCTTCCATCTGCCTGTTTCTTCCCTTGTCTTATTCCTCCAGTTATACCTTTGTCACATCACGGTTTACTCCAAGTCATTTAGCTTTGCTATTCTGGTCTTACACCGTCTTTCATCTCACATTGTTAATATTATTTGTAAAATGTATGTATTTCATATTATGTATAATAAAATTAATCATTAAAGGTATTGGCTAACATTTACCACAGTTAAAAAAAATCTGAGCTACATGATTCCCCATGCTACCATTATCTTTGATAAGGTCTAAAAATGATGCCCTGAAACAATTGTATTTCAAAATGATTATTTAGTGCTTTAAAAAAGTGAAAATCGTATTCACCTGCCCATTTCTCCCATAGACTTACTGTGTGTACACCTAGGCTATTTAAACTCGCCCCGAGTTTCAATTGTTTATCCATGCATAACTTGCCATTGGCAGTGTAACTTTCCAAACTTTTGTATTCTAGGGTGTTTATTTGTCCATATGAACACTACTAGGTAGTTCAGATATCAAAATTTGACAATTTTTTAAATTGAAGCTCCACAATGTTAACCTATCACTTTAATGGGGACTCTTGTATATCCTCACATACTTTACTCAAATGAATGAAATTATATATAATATGAACTAAACTGAACAGAACTGAATCAAACCGGACTGAACTGTACAGGACTGAATCGAACCCGACTAAATTGAACTGACTAAACGTAAACTAAATTTAACTAAACACGAACTGAAATGCACCGAGCTCGGACCGAAATAAATTGATAAGAATTGGACTAAACCAAA
This sequence comes from Eucidaris tribuloides, assembly GCA_001188425.1. Lineage (NCBI taxonomy): Eukaryota > Metazoa > Echinodermata > Echinoidea > Cidaroida > Cidaridae > Eucidaris > Eucidaris tribuloides. Next base: position 13,572 of record JZLH01S0128593.1, read on the forward strand.
CTGAACTTAACCGAATTGAACGGAACTGAACCGAACTATACTAAATTGAACCGAAATAAATTCAACTGAGTTGTATCGAACTAACCTGTACTGAACCGAAAAGAACCGAACTTGCGTGAACTGAATTGAATCGTAGCAAACAGAACTGAACTCAACCGAAGCGAACCGAACCGAACTGAAATGAACTTAAATTAACTGAACTGTACAGATCAGAACCAAAGTGAACAAAATTGAAATGTGATCTACCTTAACCGAACTTTACTGAACGGACATGAACTGAATTAAACTGACTCAACTGATTTCTTTCTAATCTCTCCGACAGGTCTCTGTACAAGTTACATGCACTACCTTAACGGTCATGACCCTTGACCGGTATTACGTCATCACGTGTCCATTCACATCACGTCACACAAGGACAATTTTTCGGGCTGCCGTTATTTGTTCTTCAGTGTGGATCGGTGAGACGCATTCTGTTTTTCATTTGCACTTAATCGTGAGGGCTCGCTTAAGAAACTAATGATTATATGAACGTTTTAATATAATAGTAATTTATAGGGAAAAAAGGAATAAAGAAAGTTCTATGATCTGAATTTCAGTTATAATACAAAATTCCTTTTCTTCGGTCAAACATTGGTATTCCAGACATGCAAACCAACTTTCTAACGTTAGGAGAACGGGGAAAAACAGGTTATTACGATTGTCCTTTTAAATTGTACACCTATGAGAGAAGTCGATTGCATTATGCAAACAAATTAACAATATACAAATTTTAATATAAATGCACATTAACAGAAATTGTGTCAATGGAAAAATACAGATGTCATTCCGTATTGACATATAAATTATGAAAGAATTATTATTATTATTATTATTATTATTATTATTATTATTATTATTATTATTATTATTATTATTATTATTATTATTATTATTATTATTATTATTATTATCTATCATCATCTATTATTATTATTATTATTATTATAGTAATCATCATCATCATCATCATCATCATCAACATCATCATCATTATCATGAACATCATCATCGTTATCATAATGTTGATCATTTCTATATTTCTGTATTATTAATATGGCTCTATTCTTTTTGTCATTGTCCAGTATCCTGTCTGATGCACATCCCTTCAACTTTACTGTTTGGCGCTAAGGAAAATATGCATGGCTATGCTAACATAACCTTATGTACGATCGTGCATCCATCCGAACATTTCGCCAAGATCTACTCTTTTTATAACATAGCCGTCGCCTATATCATTCCCCTAATGATCATTGGCATCTGCTATGGACTTATTCTGCGACATCTGTGGCACTTGAGTCGAGGCGGAGTGGCGGTTTCGTCATCGTCGTCGTCGTCATCGCATACGAAAGGCGTCGGCCGTAAAGGGCGCGAGGACATTAACTTCAACAATGGTACGCATCGCAACCTGACCGAGGGCTCGGCTGTGCAAACGGCGACGAAGAAATGGAAGACCACGCGCATTGTGCTGATCGTTGTGTTACTGTTTGCGTTCTGCTGGGCGCCCATTCACGCCGTCAATCTGTGGAACGACGTCGACCCGAACTTTCCTCATCACCGAACAGAGACCATGGCCCTCCGCGTGTTTAGTCTGATCCTGGCCTACGCCAACTCATGTGTGAATCCCGTCGTCTATGCGTTAGCCGGGAATAGTTTTCAAATTCACCTGCGAGGGATGTTCCAGCGCACGCCAAAGTACGACGTGCCCAGTACGAGATCGGCCTCAAATGTCGCCTACACGATGCAGAAACAGGGACGACGATGCTCGCACACCGAGCAGATTTCAATGACTGCCAACACATCGGTGTAAACTACCAGTATACACACCAGAGACGTGTTTCATAAAGATGTTCGTAAAGTTACGCATGACTTTACGAACAACTCGAATGTGAAGTCCAAAGTAATATGCCGAAAGTTTTTCATGCCATTTAAAGAAAGTAGGATTAATGTCGATTAGATTTTGTCCAAAAATAAAGTTTGCGTGGCAATTCTTGTAAAATGGTTGTTAAGAGTAAGAATGTTAATCTATGTTTGGATATTTGAACCTTAGCTGATGTGATTTCAATAGTTTGAGAATCACATTTGGCTTGTCATATTTTAAGTCATACGCGTACGCAGGGGGGATGTTTGGGGTGTTCAAGCACCCCCCTTTTGCCGAAGGGGGTGTTAAACAAATTCGTCTAAGTTACAATTATTTCATTACATTATTCATTTATTCTTATTGTTGTCATTATCATTAATCATCAATCATCATCACTCATCAACTGCATCATCATTATCAATGAAACCTCACTCATTATTATCATAATGTGATCATTTTATATTTCTTGTATTTTGGATATGCGCTCTATTCTTTTTATCAATGTCCGTATCCTGTCTGGATGCAATCCTTTCAACTTTACTGTTTGGTGCCTAAGGAAATATGCCATCGGCTATGCTAACCATAACCTTATGTACGTCGTGCATCATCGAACATTTCGCAAGCATCTACTCTTATCTATTAACTACGTCGCCCTATCAATCTTCCCTAATGTCATTGCACCTCTGCTATGGATTATTCTCGCAGACATCTGTGGCAATCTGAGTCAGAGCGCAAGTGCGCCGGTTTCGGTCATCGCTCCCGCTCGTCGTCATCGCTCACGAAAGGCGTCTCGGCGTAAGGGCGTCGGGACATATAACCTTCAAAATGACTTTACGCATCGCAACCTGAACGACGGCTTCGCTGTGCAAACCGGCGACGAACGAAATGCAAAGACCACGCCGCCATTGTCGCTGCTCGTTTGCATTAACTGTTTGCGTTCCACTGACTGGGCGCCCAATTCACCGCCGTCAATTCTGCTGGGGAAACGAGTACGGACCCGACTTCCCTAATCACGAACAGGACATGGCCCTCCACGCGTAGTTAGTCTAGATCCTGGCCTACGAAACTCTGCTGCTGAATCCGCTCGTCTATAGCGATTAGCGGTGAATAGTTTTCCATTCAACCTGCGCAGGGTGTTTCCACGCACGCCAAGTTACGACGTAGGCCCAGTACCGAGATCGGCTCTCAAATGTCGCCTACACGACTGAGAAAACACGCGGACGACGATGCTGCACATGAGCAGATCTTCCAATCTGGACTATGCAACCACATCGTGTAAACTGGCAGTAACACACCAAGGGACGTCTGTTCATAAAGTGTCGTAAGTTAACGCATGACATTTACGAGACACGCCGCAATCTGAAGTCCAAGTAATCATGCCGAAAGTTTTTTCATGCCATTTAT
>JZLH01S0128658.1:7829-18143 GCA_001188425.1 Eucidaris tribuloides
TTTACACAACGTTCACACGAACGAACGTTAAAAAGCAAAACGTTTTGCAATTTTGCAATCCGTTTAAACCCTTAATTATCAACATATGGGAAAAAACCAATTACTGTGAGTTGTCACCCCTTTTTACTGGGCTAAATTCCTTTTTTGACCAAAGTTTTATGACCTCAATATATGTGAAAGTACCCGACTGCTGTGTTTCCACTTTGCAATCATGTTATCAGAACTAAGATCTCTTCAAAAAAAACAACACACAGACCTATTACCACTAACTGTGTCACTATTCATGGCTGATGTATGAACAAACCCTGTTCTGTTTCCAGTCATTTTTGTTTCTCTCTCTCTCAGTTACTACACAAGGTCACAACTTGCTGTAGTCTATTAAACATACACCACATTGCTATTTAGTATTTACATGTAAGTTAAATTAATGATACCTGTAGAAAGAGAAGTTGAAAACACTGTATGTAACATCAAGTTACCTCCCTATACTTTCAGGAAAAGGATACAAGAACATATTCCTCAAGCCTTCAAACTATTTCATACCATTACATTGTAATACACAATTTGGAAGAGTCTGATGTTAAGATTGGTTGTAATGTCTGTTTTATTACCAGCTTAATCTCTTCACATCCAGCAGGGACATGCTGACCTCTCTGTGATAGCCCATATCAATCACAGTACCCCCAGAGGCATGCTTAAACTTACTCAACTGGTTCCAGTTTACTTTATTGTTATACTCAATATAAGAACCCATAAATTAAACTAAATGTTTCAAACCGTTTTGACCATGACCTTGAAACGGTTCAACCAAAAACCTTAATGACTCAGGCCTAGTATTCTTCACATATGTCAAGTCGCTCTTTACATTATTTGCTGTTTGAACTTTTCATTCAAACCTCAGAACCGGTGTGTTGGCTCAGTTGGTAGAGCGTCCGCCTCACAACCGGGAGGTCGGGAGTTCAAGCCCGACCGCGTCAGACCAAAAGACGTTAAAAGATGGAAGTTGCTGCTACCCTGTTTGGTGTTCAACGAGTTTTAGGGATCGAGCAACGTCGATCTGGCGCTGCTCAGTGGCTGCCGGGCCCACGATTAATTGGGCAAAATGAATTTTCAGAATTTTTGGAAGATTTCTATTTGTAATTTCTATTTCGAATAAAATATGGATTATTATTATTGTAAAAATCGAAGTGATCATAAATGCTAATATTTTGCACAGGGCGTGGCACAAATATATTCTACATGTATAGCAAAGAAATTACTCAGGGTGTTGGTACCCTTTAAGACCATCATGCACAATAATTGAATAATGTTGTATTTATTGTTTTTGTACTTAACAGTAACACACCATCACCATGGCAACTAAACTGGAGCAAGCCGTAACCCAGAATGTGAAATGTTCCATCTGCCTTGATCATTTCAACGAACCCAAACTGTTGGCCTGCTCACATACATTCTGCCTTGTCTGTCTGGCTAACCTCTACGAGGCTCAACAACAAACTCGCCGTAATCAGATTTCTTGTCCACAATGCCGCAAGATGACTGACGTAAAAGATGGAGATGTGTGTACCCTGCAAACAAATATTCAGTTGAAATCAATGGTAGAGGATGTCGAGAACGCACAGCGAGCTGGAAAGGACATCTGTACTGTCTGTGACTCAGATGATAAAGCTTTGGCTGAAAGTTACTGTCAGGATTGCGGGGAATACCTGTGTGTCTGTTGTCATCAGGCACATGATAAATGGAAGAAGAACTCTGGCCACCAAGTTATAACAATGACAGATGTTAAATCTGGCAAATCATCCATCAAAAAGCGGCGTAAATGCATGACGCATCGCGATGAAGAAGAGGTGTTCTTTTGTATTGATTGCAATACATACGTGTGTTTTCGATGTCGGGTGTTAGAACACGACAAAGCGGGACATCATGTCATAGAGACAAAGGAGTATGAAAATAAATACAAGAAAAACATCCAATCTCTGCAACAACGAGCTGAAGTGAGGAAAAGAGAGATTCGCAACTACCTCATTTCTGTTAAAGAGCAGCGCAAGAAGGTGAAAGCATTCTTCAAACAACGAACAAATGAAGTTAACCGAGTGTATGAGAAATCTGTGCAGCAGCTGAATCAGAGACGGGACAGCCTGTTAAATGAATATAGAGAACATGAACTGAAAGTAGAGAGTAAGTTTCAAAGTTTGGAAGAAGTAAGTTCCAAGCAATTTACAAGTGTCAGTCGTGCGAGTAGGTTAGTTGGTAATGGTATGAGGGCAACACCCGAGGGCCACGCCTTGACTGTACATGATACATTATGTCATGAATTAGAAGGGATACTGGGTAATGAGCCAGACTGCTCACTGCCTGAGCAGATAACCAGTTGTGCAGAAGATCTGAAGTTCAAACGGCGTGATGACGTACTAGAATTGGGTAGTATAGAAAAACCGGGTTGGGGGATTAAACACGATAGAGAACTTGCTAGAAAGGATGGTATGAATGCCATGGCGTCAATGCCAGATGGTAGGATGGCTGTAGGATATCAATTTGGGGGAATCCAGGCATTCTCTGTCGATGGTCCTCAGGAAACGGTGTTGAAGGGTGTGAAGATCAGTAACGTGTCATTCTTGTCTGATGGTCGCTATGTTGTTCGTGATACAGATAACAACATCACACTCTACACACAACAAATGAAGAAATTAGATGTCCATTTTGATACACTGAGTAAGCAAGAAGGTAGTTTTGGTGGTTTGGCTGTAGGCAAAACCAACAACATCTTCGCTAGTTACAGGGAAGTCAAGGAGATCCATGTATTCAAACCAACAGGTGGGAAGGCATTCAGGGAGATAAGATGTAATTACTCTGAACCGTGGCAAATCTTTGCCATGAAACCCAACTTCATACTAGTGACAGATTCATGCAGAGTCAGTATGATCGATACACATGGTATACTGCATTGTTCCATCTCCAAAGATGGAGAACATCCGTATCCAGCTGTATGTCGGGATAACACCATACTGATCGCATGGGTCAAACACGAGGATGGTCTTGTGACCATCGACAAGTACTCGCGTACTCTGGAGTACTTGAAGACTCCTATCACGGATTACAAGATACAGAACCGTGCAGAAAATCGGAAGTGGTACTACCTCCAAGAATTCTTGACAGGAGAGATAGCATTCTGTACTCCTGACAGGTTGTACATCTTCCACAGATCGGTCTCTTTGGAAGATACGATGGAACAATTGTGAGTTGACCCGTTATGACGTGAAGAGTCATTTCATGACTATAGTTATCACCACATTCCAAGCAATGTTCATAGAGAACGCAATAAGTTTGACTTATCGTCAAATTGTAGAGTAATGTATTGATAGCCAATACATACACACACACACCCCCAACACACACATACATGTACACACACAACACACGCACACACACACACACACACACACATGCACGTGCACACACACACACACACATGCACGTGCGCGCACACACACACACACACACACACACACACATATATATATATATACACACATACAAATACCTACATTCCTACACACAATCAAACCAACCCTCACAGACAAACCCACACAAACACACATGTACCCACACAGAGTTTGAGATGGAAAACTAATGGTGCACTAATTTCTAAAATGTATGAACGACTTAAAATTCAGGCAAGATATTTGATCATTTTGATCATATGTAAAGATGAGTAAATCCATAAAAGGAGGAAAAAATTAATTTTCCGGGATCTAATCAGGAGAAGCATTTGGCTGACATGGTGATGTCATAATTACACTACACTTAGTAAACTCCTGGTCAAATTATACCTGGTCATTTATGTTTTATGTAAAATTTTCTCATTCTACCTAGTCTGACTGTCAGACCTTTACTCTGGAATCAACAACCAAACCTGTTTTTAGCATAAAAGTCTGACAGGATACACGCATTTCAAATTACATAAAAAAGTCCACAAAAATAGCCCTTCCAGAGAAGATTTATCAGTTCTTATCTGTCAGGTCTGCAGTGATATAATGTGATTAGGCAACCCCTGAGGCGAGAGCCTGGGTATGAGCTCCCTGCTTCCCTCCAAGACCATGAGTGATTGACACCTTGTGTCAAAAACAGATGGTAAAACAGTTTGTATAGTGTGAGTAGTCCCAGCCTTATCTGATCACTGTAATGAGATCTTTACACTGGCTTAGTTCTTAATTTGTTTGCATGGTAACAAGAGTCAGAAAAAGGCCCATACCATGCAGTGGAAGTAAATGGACCATCCAGGCGTTTTGGAGAAATCTTGTCAGAAAAACAAGAGATAAGTTAAAAGCCCCCAAAACGTATTCGCAGGGGAGGTCTGAAATTCAGACTACATTCTACCAGGAATGTGGTAATTCCACTTGTTGTTGTACATGTATTCATTCACATATTAGGGAAAATAACTAGGCACCCGGTGAAAATTAATGTGATCTGTGGTACGTACTGGCTGACTGGTCACTGACACACTGTTATCCTTGTACTTTTAGTTTTGATTAGATTTCAGAGCTTTGAAGAGCAAGATATACAGTTTCTCATCAAATGTTTGAAAAAGGAGAAATTGGTTAAGAAAATGTTTGTTTAATCTTTAAGACGACCACTAGTGTGGTAGTTCTACATGTACAGATGTTCTACCAAAAAAGTGTCAAAATATCTAACAATTAATTAATTCATTCCTTTGTAAATTTCCATGTCCAATGTCTATTTTAAAGCCAGGCATAGTTTTAGTGAATTGTGGAAAGTACATGTAAAAAAATTCTGCTGTTGTGTCTTTAGATAGAGCTGTCATGTTCAGAAATGATGCTATATTTGTCTCGCCTGCAGAGCAGAAGTGAGAGTCGCTGCTTTCTGACCATGGCAGAGGCGGCTTCAGAGGTGGTGGCAGCGTCAACAATAAAAACTTTTTTGACAGTTTTTTAAATTTTGTGCATAATTCTAATAATTTAATAATATTCTTTTTCCATGGAACTTGGACGTAAGGGTTATAAAGTACCACTAGTCATTTGATTAGAATTTCAGGTCACAGTCGGGGTCAAAGGTCATCCAGGTCAACATACTTCAAGACTGTTATAGAGTCAACATCAAAAACTTAATCTAGGGATAATTAATTTTGTATTATCTGGTTTGTAGGGACTTCCAAACTTTATCACAGAATGTAGAAATTGAGTAATTATGCTTAAATGCAAATTTATTCAATATCACTAAAAATGTGACTTTTCTTTTATTTCTAGGCAGATATTGATGCTGTTTCTTTTTGTTTTATCTCATGGGGCTTTTGATAAGGACTTCAAAAATTGAAATTAAACAGAATTATGAAAATTGTTAATTTTGGCAAATGTACAATTAAAATCAATGAAAAATGACAAAAAATGCCACTTCTTTATTTTTCAGCAGCTTCTGATTCTTATTGCTCGGACTGAAAAAGCTAGACCAGGGCATCTGAACCTTTACACAGAATTCAAAATTAATTAATTACAGTGCACTCTTTGTTCTTTATAACGAAATTTCTTTATATCAGGGTTGCAAAAACAATAAAATTCAAAGGAAATCCAAGATATGGGACCAGAGATTTTACTTCTTTATATTGAAATTTTGTTATATCAGTGTTCTTTATAACGAGAGTGCACTGTATGCTAATTTATTGATATTTGTATTTAAAAAATGCTACTTTATTTCTTGGTGGTGAAGTTTGATTTTGTTAATTTTAATTTTATCTGCTAGGGCTTAGTAAGAGCTCGGGGGGAAAAGGGGGGGCAGTGTCATTACAAGGTGTACACCATGTGCGTGTCAAAAAACATGTAAAAAGGGTTGTTTTTCACAGTCGGGCGATGTATTCGCGTACATTGAAAAGCGTATCAAATTCAAAATCGCCAAAATCAGCGGAAAAGGGTGTACTTTTAACAGAATGTTACTTTAAAAGGGTATCTTTCCAGACTTGTGTAGTGTATTCTGAGATCGACAGATTACTTGTTTAGGGTCCATTTTGAAAGTCCATACATACGCTTGGTGTACACCTTTTAATGACACTAGGAAATTAATTTCAATACAGGAATTTCTTTTCCAGAAAATTGTTGGAAGTGTCATGAGGAATATTTATGCCAAAAACTAGGATTTCGTAAGGTTTTTAACTGATTTATGGGCAAAAATGTGATTTCATGCATATATTTGCATAATTATAAAATAAAATTTTCAAAAATTGTATTATGCAATTTTGTAGTTCATATGAGACTTTATGCATATGCTAAATTTTACACCGATCGCACGACCCACGACCGAGCCATCAAAATAGCCCTGTCTTTTTATGGTTAAGTAGATTTGATGTTTTCCAATATTTACATGTATCATTCATGACGATACTGTACTTGGTGAAAGTTTAAGTTCTACAAGTTACAACTGATTAATTCATGTTGAATTCCTGATTCCTCATTTAATTATTGGTGTGTTTTTTTATTCTTTAGTAAAAGAAAGAAAAACCCTTGATGGAATGCTACACAACAGAAAATTATGTAAATAAAAAGTAATTACACGTATTTAATCTTTTGTATGTTTGTGATGCATCATGCAGTGATGTTATATTGAATGCAGTTTGGCCAGTTTCCTTTTTTTATGGAATTTATTTCATATGTTGATATTGTAATTTCTCTCAAAGACACAAGTTAACAATGACCACAATTTAAAAAATGTAAGCTACATAATCCTCCATGTTCTAAGTGTCTTTGATAAGGTCTAAAAATGAAGCCCTGAGAAAACTGCTTTTTAAATTAAAATGATTATTTAGTGCCTTACTTACGTTGACCAAATTCACCTTTTCCATTTTCTCCCATAGACTACCATGTGTAGATCTATGCTACTTATATCCTCCAGACCTCCACCACAGTGGTAATTCAAGGGTGATGTTTATTCATGCCTATCTTGCCAGTGGGCAGTGGCAACATAACTTTCCAAACTTGTGTATTATTGGATTTTTCAATTGATCCATTTAATATGCATTACTATGTAGCGCAGATATCAAAGTTTTACAAATGTTTACATTTAAGCTCCTCAATGTTAACTTTTGTCTTTTAGATGTACATTATGCTACAGCACATGTTTGATTCACAGAGAAGTGAAAAAGTGACACCTAATATGGGGAGAATTTTGCATCTTCTGCATCTTTGCTTTGTACAAGTACACTGTAAGATAATGCAATGTTGTTTAACACCATATAGTTGTATTATAGACCTTTAGCTGTTCAGCACAACTGTTTTAAAGGTAAATGACGTAATTGGGGGTAGTCCTCAACTTTGGGTGAAATTACATGTATTCTAGAATCAAGTAAACCATGCAAGGATTCTTCTGTGAAAGTTTGGTAGTCAAAAGTTGACTCATTCTAAAGTTACTTCCATCAGTATGCCAAATCTATTGTGCAGCTCTCTATGGCATGTAATTCTATCAGGCCCCGATGAAAACAAAATGCTAGTATGTTCATGCTTGATTTGGCTTAAGTAAACAAATTCAAGATAAATCCTTCCCGCCAGGATATGTACTCCAGATGGTGTATCCATTGTATCAGCGTGTTTCTATTAAGCCTGCGGTGCCTACCATAGTTATCTGGATAATATTTAACCGGCTAATAGCGGAAAAGGTCTGTTTCTACTGGATTGCGTTTTCGGCAAAGCATGATCGATCTTACCGGGATCGTACAATTATTACCGGCTACTGGGAAGCGCTAAGTCAAGTTTATGCTCAATCAAACGCACTCGTGCTGCAGCCAGGGGTCACATATTCTGATGATGTGGTTTTGTTGATTTCCAGTTGTTAACCGGTTGATGCCGGCTGCCGGCTGTTTCTATTGATGTCTTCAAGACATATCTTACGCTATAGCTCTCCTCTATTATCCTGCAAAATGCAGGATAAATACCAGCAAAACTTTCTCCCCTAAATAGCGGAGAAGGTTTGTTTCTATTGTCATTGAGATCTTCTACCCCATTAACCGGTTCATTCCGGAAAACACCCTTCAATAGAAACATGCTGTATATCTTTAACCTGTTGGGTTGGAGAAGCATTTTTATTTTTCCCAATCATGTCCTGCCCTTTAAGTATGATTTGGAATTACATGTAATTGTAGTGCAGTACAGCAGACAGATATTTGTACATATATACATGGAACCATACTGTAGTGTAGTAACACTGTACTGATATATGTGTATATGTACAGTAGAACATTTAATCATTGATTTTGCTTAATTTACATTATTGATTTATTATACAGAAGAAATAGACAAAGTGAAATTATGAGGTTACTATAATGTTCATTATAATTTGGCATATGATGTAAGACTAGAGTTATTTCCTGCTCCTGCAAAAAAGGGTGTGGGGCAGGTTTATAATAAAACAATTTTAGTATTCACTCCATTGTTTATATTGCAATAAATTGGTAACATTATTTTCATGCACAGTGATCTTGAGGTGAACACAATTTTTAGAAAATGTTCTATAATTTACGACTCATAAATATGCTCTTCAGTCATATAAATATGCACTTCAGTCATACATGTACAGTAGTTGCAAGTTAATGTACACCATGAAGTTTACTTTTAATTCTTTTAACAATGCCATCAACCTTTAGATTGTACTTTTAACTTCACACAGCATTTAGTTTTTACATGGAGAAAAGTTGTGTGCGCAAAAGTTGTATCATTTCTAACAATGTAATTTTTATTATGCTGTGAATATTTTGAAGTTACAATTCATTTCTTAAAGTTGTTAATTTCAGGTCAATTAATTGCCCAAAATATATAGAAAATGTTTTCTCCAAATCACAAAAATATGTGTGAAAAACATTCCTTTTTGTACGAAAATATCCAATGTCGCGTTACCAGATTTATGAGTAATTAATGGAGGCTCTCCTGCAGCCTGCTATGTAAAATTGAGGGAAAAAAGTATTTTTCCTGTCATACTTTTTATACTTTGTGTATTCACTCTTATTTTAGGAGTACGTTTTGTGGAGCACAATTGCGCCAGTGACACGTTAAGTTGAAAGACTGTGTTCATGATTTTCTACAAACTTCAAATTCAGTGTCTCAAACCTAAACCTCTGTCGCAAAATGCGACTCAACCAGTGGCATAATTTCGAATGATTTATCATTTATATTTTAAAAACTTACTGTATGAATCCCAAATTGTGAACATTGTGTATACATTTCTATACCACAGTGTTTCCATTTTAAAATATATGAGCCACATGATTTCCCTTTGCTACCATTGTCTCTGATATGGTCTAAAATGATTCCTTGAAAAAATTATGGTTTAAAATTGTCATAATGTACTTTTAAAACTTGAAAGTCATTGAGTCACGACCATTTCAGTTTTGCTACTTTGGAAAATTTCAATCAGTTCACAATAATTTATGTGCCAATTTTTATCTGTACATATTTAACTAGTGACAACATTACAGGTCTGAAGTTTTGTATTCAAAGGTGTATGTATATTTGAACATCCAAACACTGTCAGATAAAAAAAATAAAAATTATTGGGCTTCCACAATGTTATATAAATCCCAGTTTTTGTTGAACATTGTATCTAATGTACCTTTCTTAAGTTGTTGAATCAGTTTTTAGCATTTTAGTGTTCAAATTAGAAAGGGGGCTATTTCCCGAGGGAGGAGAAGGTATCAGAACTTCTGGATAGTCATGAATCTTCCTTACTATTTTTAGCTCACCTGAGCCAAAGGCTCAAGTGAGCTATTGCGATCGCTTTTCGTCCGTCGTCCGTCGTGCGTCGTTCGTCGTGCGTCGTGCGGTGTGCGTCGTGCGTAAACTTTTACACATTTTCAGCTATTTCTTCAAAATGCATGATTGGATTTGGCCCAAATTTGGCAGGAATGATCCTTAGGGGGTGGGAATTCAAGGGTCCTCAAATGGTACACCGGGCCCCCCTGGGGGCCCAGGGGCAGGGCCCTAAAGGGCCAAAAGTAGGTAGTTTTCAAACATCTTCTTCTCTAGATCCAGAAATAGTTTAGGTAAGCCACTTTGTGTGTAGATACCTCTATATGTGCTACATTAATGTTCCTCATGACTATGCCCAGGGTGGCCCGGTTTGGTCCCTAAAGGGGGCAAAAGTTTGGGATGGGGCCCTATGAGAATAATTCACATTCACATCAATGGATTTAGACCAAACTTGGTGGGAGTGATCCTCAGGGGGAGGGGATAGAGGGTTCCTGGAATGGTGCACCAGGCCCCCCTTGGGGCCCAGGGGGCAGGGCCCATAAGGGCCCAAGCTAGGTAACTTTCTAACCACAAG
>JZLH01S0128659.1:9996-21960 GCA_001188425.1 Eucidaris tribuloides
GCAGCCTTTTCAAAATTTGCTTAATCTCCTGTCCTAGTAAAAGCTTCTGCCATAATTTTTTATCAGGTTTATCCAGTTTCTGACTGATTGTGATAAAAAAAATCTGGAAACTGAAGAAAAGTAAATCATAGACAAGACAACACGCAAAAATAATCGGAACATCAAAAAATACTGAGTTTTTGTCAGGACCTAATTTTCCTTTTCACCAACTTTGGCACAAAAATTATAGGAAGATCGAGTACTTAAAAGAAGATGTTGGGCCTGACAATTAAAAGAGAATACACAGTACTGGTTGATTACATTGGCAGAACAACAAGCATTTTAATGATCAACTTGCTTTCCAAACCTTCTGGTGAACAGATGGTATTCTAAAAATGTCACTATAGTACAGCGAAGAGAGTAGTTGACAACCAACCAAATACTTCGTTTTTGGACATATCTGTTACACAAATCCCCACTGCTGACAAAGTACTAACCAGAAATTTCTAATATGTAGGGACTATGTTAAAGTTGTTGCCATACACACTGCAGCAACGGAGGCCTCCGCCGTCGGTACTCAAACATGCAATTCCTCAACTTTTATTGCATATGAACGTGAATTAGTCGCACATTATAATGCAAATGTAATTTACTCTCAGCTGGAAAATATGGAAATGTGAAATTTTGATGAAAGATTTTCCATCATCAACCAGTACTGTGTATTCTCTTTAACAGGAATAAGTAAAACTAAAAAATTGAGACTGTGGGTATTGTGAGAATTATGGTACATTGTGATAAAGAAAGCCTAAATAAGGGGCACTGTGTGACACTTAACCTCAGCAAGGCCCTATCAATTAGTAAATTTCTGTTAATTTTACGTCTTTGTGAAATTGTCCCAGTAGTCCAAGATCGCCGAAACAGCTACACGGGGAGGAGCTCATTGATTCAAAAAGTGCATAAATTATTTCGACGCGATTAACACGCACTGGGTGGCATACATCAGTCACGTCAGGTCAGCTAAAGGCCAGCGCACGTTCGGTGTGATTGGTTGGCAAGAACTGACAGTTACCCCAAAATCAAAGAAGAATTCGACACAGGGAAAGAAATGTACTAGAATGTCGCCGTTTAAAGTGTTTGGTATGATAGAAATGTAAGAATACAGAACATTGCATGCTTTGAATTTCTTAACTTATTCCTGTTAGTTGCAGGCTACATCTTCCTTCAATTTGAAAAACAGTTCGATGCACCACTCCCTACAATAGCGGTCCTAATGAATAACGACCAAACTACCGAATTTGGTCTATAATTTGATAAATGCGAAACTGGTGCCTACTGCCTATAACCTGAAATTATCCGCAGTGGAAGAGCGGCTCGGCACATCGATCCCGGTGGCCACTGTCATTACAAGGTGTATGCGCGTGTATGGACTTTCAAAATGGACCCTAAACAAGACAAGTAATTATCTGTCGATATCAAATTACCCTAAACCGGTACTCAAGTCTGAAAAGATACCCCTTTAACGTAAACCTTTTGTAAAAAGTATACCCTTTTTTCCCTAATTTTGGCGATTTTGATACCCTTTTCACTGTAAGTGCGTACATCGCCCGACCGTGAAAAACAACTCATTTTACGCATTTTCTTCTCACGCACATGGTGTAGACCTTGTGATGACAGCCCCCCCCCCCCGTGGCACATGGAACTCCAATGCCAATTGGAACGTTACCCATCAATTGTTAAGTTTTCAAATTCATATACGTTTGTATAAATTACAACAGTTTCCACTTCTTTTATTTACAGCTCCCTGCAATTACAAATACAACGACAGAAACAGAACATTAAAGGGGATATTGCCAATTTGCCTGGAAATGATTATATATTGCACAAGGTATTTATCTAATAGATGTTGGTAATGCCTCCGAACCGAAGATACTGGAGGCATCAGGTTTCCGAGTTGTCCGTCCGTTGCCGGTTCTTGTTGCAACGATAACTCAAGAACCAGTAGTTTGATTGAAATGAAGCTGAGGTCAGGTATGTACTCTAATACAAAATGAATTGTCTAGATTTTGGAGTTGAAAGGACAAAGTTCAAAGGTCACAGGGTCTAATATTTATAATATAAGATTTCTTTTGCTCCACTTTGTTTTGTTTTGTTTTTTAACTGGTACAACTTTTTTCAAGTTTTAGTTTGTTTGGTACAATACAGTCATAAGAACTTTATACCTACATCATCATGGCCACAACTTTTACTGCTTTTGAATTGTTTGAGAATATGTATGACCTCCTTAGGCGTTATAGATTTAAAAAAATGCTGTACAATGATTAGATTAAAATTATAGAAAACATCAGAATTATTTGTAAAATTACTGTTAAGTTTATCAGATAAATTGGTCTTATATTCATTACGAAATAATATTCACTGAAAGAACAACATATATCAGTGTTATCATAGTTATATTGCACAATCATTACAAACAATAAAATCGGATGCATTGTTTTTGTCTACCTGTTTGCCACTAGTTTAGTTTTCTGATTTAAAATGATTGTTTTGTTTGTTTGATAGCCTGTTTTGGCTTATTCTTATACTTTTTATTTAGTTTCCTTTTCTATAATTTGTTGGATTCAATAAATACTGTCTAAATTATGTGACGGATATTTCGTTTTCCTCATATTTCCTAATTTATTTGTGAAACGTGGATTGTGTAAATTGCGTGCAACACCTCCTATACAGCGTGTCCCCCAAAAATGTCCCTCTGATAGGCTGCTAAATTAAATCCAAAATCAAGTATCATTCTGTATTTAGTGTTCAGATTTAGAAAGCCCATTCTATTTTCTAACTTTTGTAAAAAATTTCATTGGTCTCGCTTTATTGGTTTTGAATACTCAGTCTATTATGTAACAGCAGTGTTTTTCAGCCCATTCCAAGTTTGCAGTGCTACATCAGTGCATCAACATGAATGTAAATCGGGTGGAAGGACGTGAAGGAGAACAATAAAAGTTTACAAACTGGACATGGAAGAACAAACTGTAAGTGGAATACACTCTGTGGAAGCAAACACGACCATGGAACAAAACTTTGATTAGTTTTCATTTCAAACAGTGAATGAACAGTCGTTGAGATAATTTAAGTAAAGAATGGAATAAGGTATAATATGTCTATTAGGTGCCTTTCTTTTTATCAAACTTGGAATAAGCTGGAAAGCACTGCTGTGTATTCAAAACCAATGAAGCGAGGCCTTTGAAATTTTCACAGGAATTACAAAATAAAGTGGGCTTCCTATATGTAAACAATTGGTATAAAACTTGATTTTGGTAAAAATTATTCTGTGGTCTACAAGAGGAGTATTTTTTTTTCTGGGACACGCTGTATACATCTACATGTCAATTGTCAAATTTAACACCATGAAGTGTTTAAAAAGGTGGTAGCCTCCGTGTTAACACTTGTGTCAATATCATCTCCCTTTTCATTTGTTTTCATTCTCGTTATACAGTGTATATCGAAAACAAGTACACACTTAGAAAAAAAATTATTAGGCTACACCAAAAATTCATGATATAGAGATTATTTTTGACATGAATATTTTACCTTGGACCTAACCTATCTGATTCTGATGACACTGTTGGTATTGAGAGTATTTCACGCATGAGTGAGCACAACCCACTTTTGCGCAATCGGCAAAAAATGCGTTTGCGCACAGAATTGTGTTCTTATAGTCAATGTTTAATGACTCATAGTTCGGTGCTGCAGAAGCTATCAATTGATGTGCGCAAGTATGTAATCCTCGGCATGCTCAGAGAAGAGGTAATATCAATTCTGTGACAATAAAGACAAAAATGAAGCAATGATTCAGATACACCCCCCCTTAAAAAGGAGGAAATGTCATGTATGCAAGATGAACTGTGAATTGAAAAAAAAAAAAACATGGCATTTTCTTCTTTTTCAAGGGGGGGGGTGGATTGTACCTGAATCATTACTTCGTTTTTGTCAGAGTTGATATTAGCTCTTCTCTGAGCATGTTGAGGTTTGAATACCTTCGCACATCAATTGAGAGCTTCATGCAGCATCGGTCTGCAAGGCATTAAACAATGACTATAAAAATACAATTCTGTGCGCAATGCATTTTGTGGCAGATTGCACAAAAGTCGGTTGTACTCTTTCATGCATGAAATATTTTCAATACCAACAGTGTCATCATATAGCTTAGGTCCAAGGTAAAATATTGATATCAAAATATAATCTCAAGATCATGAATTTTTTGTGCATTTTTTTTTCTTAGTGTCTACTGTCACACTGTATGTATTCCATAATAGGTCCTACCGTGAGATGACGTCATCGTTGGCTGGGAGGCGATTCAAAGGAAACGAGTCGACAACGCTTGGCGGAAAATCTGGCATTGGATTATTTTACCTGTGATCAACACCACGGGTGTTGTTTCAACACCTACAGAATTACTTAATACATCAAGGGCATTATCTTAAACACCGATGGTGTTAAAATTAACACTTTTTTGTTTAAAAAAAATTCTTATTTACCGATTTATCAGTGTTACCCCTTTTTATGTGGACACCTCTGTAGTTATTTTGTTTTTCTTTTTATTTTGTTTGTGTTTTGTTGACGTAAGATATATTTTACATTATTACAACTTGTTTATTTTGTTTTAGAAGGTTCCTCAAAACCCAAACACAATTTTTTTTTACAGAGAACATTCCATTTCCATCATTTTTTTTTTCATATCCTTATGTTTGTTTCAAATTCATTTTTGTTTCAGTTCAATTTTTTTATTTTTATAAATAATAATGTACCGAGAGTACCTGCAGGTTATGTCTTGTTGCTTTTGTTAACCCAAGTTTGTTTGTAATTATGTCTAAGTGGCTTAAATGTAATGGGTTATCTTTGTATTAATGTTGATGTACATGTGTTCGTATTTGTTTATACCGAGGACATCATCTTTAACACCAGTGGTGCTAAAAATTAAAACTCTTTTTCTAATTATATCAATATTGTGCAACACAATTAGTGTCAAATTTAGCACCCTCTTTTCCGTGTACTTAAATTTGTTTTGTAAATTACACACACACACACAAACACACACACACACACACACACACACACACACACACACACACCACTCTATCAAACGCTCTTTCATTCCAAAAATATTCCCCCAGTTCAACTCCACTACACAGGGTTTGAGAAACTATACACGACTTGAAACGATAATATGCTCAGTCATATCTACTTTTTAATCCGTGAAATATTTACTGCAACTATTTCATGATTATCTTTCCATTTATTACCTAAACATATACATCCAATGAACTTCATCATTCATACGATAAAGGATGAATTTCAATAAACTTGACCACTGGTCACGATTTCTACGTGGCCCGTGAGAGCGAGGCGCCTTTACGTGGAGTGTGTGTGTGTCCTTTGTTAACACTCCAAACTGTTACCACACGAAATTCATAGAATGCACGGTTTGGGGTTCTGAAGACACAGGATAACAATGTGGAGCTTCATTTGTTTTTGTTTTTTTAAAAGATTGTGTCATTGATTTGCACGTCAAAAAACATCTATATGAATCAAATCAGCTGAAATCATATCCAATGTGAAGATTAATATAAATAAACACCTCTCATAGAGACTTGGGGTAAAATATTGAGTTTTGGTGAAAATCTGGACGGTTAAACTTCATCCTTTTTCAAATTGCTCGGAAGCAAATTACAAAAAAATCTGCGACGTCAAACGTGCACGTGCCGTTCCAAAATGGTCCGATCAGCCGTTAGCCAAAGGTCGCGCAGGGGATAGCCGTTAACCAATCAGAGGGCTGCGCGGGGTCTTAGTACGGTGCACAGTACCGCGATTCGCAGTTTGAGCCAAAATGAAACCCACGAAAGAACAACATTCTGGTAACATGTCGTTATTAGTTTTCTCATATAAAACAACAAATTTCATGACGTATGGATCTCAACTTTCAACACACCATTTGTAAGTACTAAATACCGGGTTTTGGGTATTGATAAATGAGAGAAGAATGACTTGCACATCCCTGACACAATCTTTAAGTCAATTCTTTGATATCTACCTTAGTACATGTTAGTAATGGACACAATAACAACACCTAGATACTAAAGTTTGCGAAGTAATGCTCCCACTGGCCAAGATATGCGCTGAATGGACATCACCCGTGATTTCCACTCGGTGGGTGCAAAATGCCTACGAATCAACACCGGGCATCAACACAACAATAAGTCTATGGGGGAAATGGGCCAGAAAATGCATCTCGGCGTCAACTCGAGATACTTGTAGATTTTCACGATTTTTAAAGCCCACTACGATAATCATTTTTGAAATTCAATTTTTTTTTCAGGGCTTCATTTTTAAACCTTATCAAGGACACTTAAAGCATGGACGATTATGTAGCTCACATTTTTAAAACTGTGGTCATTGTTAGCCTGTGGCTTATCTTATGCCAGTATTAAACACAGAGCCGAAGTGTGTTTGAACCACTCTGTCAGAATAACGGCACCATTACACAACATTTTTTTTTTTTGGGTGCTTATTACCACCATTTTATCGTAAACCTGGTTCTTGAAAGCATAAATCCAGACTGGGATCCAGACAAAAGGATGCCTATGGGAACCCTCTTTTACATTAAAATGATGCTAATACCTTGTATATATGCACCAAAAATGGCACAGCTATTGTGACAAAATGGGGAGCGGTTAACAGGGTTGGCCGGTAAATACCGGGCGGTAAATACCGGGTGGCAAATACAAGTATTTAACGGTAAATACCGCCTTGCTATTTTTGACAAAAAACCGGAAATACTGTACTGGGAAATACTGGGGGGAAAAATCTAAAAATCACCTACTTTTATTTTAGAAACTTTTTTTCAATCATTTCAGTCTGCAAATATATTGCTCCATTATTCCACAACACTTAAAATAGCATAACCCATAGACAGTTGATTTTGTCCAGGGCACTCAAATAACATTGTGGAAGCCCCATTCAAAAACTCGTCAAACTTTGCTATCTGACATATCTGACAGTGTTTGGATGGACAAATAAACACCCTGGAACACAAAACTTTAAACAGTTATGCCGTCATTCGTAAAATGTGAACAGATAAAAATTGGTACATGAATTATTCTCAGCTGATAGAAAATTCTGCTACACAGCAGTCTATGGAGAAAAACGGGAATGGTAGCTCAATGATTTTCACTTTTTCAAAGCACTTGATGATCGTTTTTAACTGCAATTGTTTCAGGGCTTCATTTTTAGACCTTATCAGAGACACTGATATCATAGGGAATCACGTGGCTCAGATTTTTAAACTGGAAACATTGTTATACGATGCCTTTAAGCAATATGAGGGCGGCACCCCACTTGAAAAAATGTACAGTATAATACTGTATGTACAGTACATGTAGGTGAAATAACACTGAAATAAGTTATCATGACTGAAAATTGAAAAGAGGTTTTTAACAGTCTTTTCATCTAAAATTTATCAGTTCAAGGTGGATTTGTGTACGAAGAGCCCAAATGAAGGGCATTAATGACCTTCTAGGTTGACCTTGTACAACTTTGAGAGTACACTGCGAGGTATTGCTTACATATTTCCCAGTATTTCGCAGGGATTTCCCAGTATTTCCTGGTATGTCCCAGTATTTCCCAGTTTTTCCTGGTATTTCCTAATATTTCCCAACCTGGGTGGGGATTTGGTATTTCCCAGGAAATTGCCAACCCTGGCAGTTAAGAACCCCTTTTTACCCCTCAGAGTATAAAAGAATCAAGAGAGGCCATTTGTACAGTTAAAAGCAGCTTCATGACAAGGTAGGAGATTTGACACTGACATGAATATCTGAATATAAAAACGACCCAAGTCCAATTTTTGGCCAAATTGAGTTAAACATGGGTAATTGTTGCTTACAGATGGGCACATCTTGTGCATACATGATAAATTTTAATTCAGCCCGGAAGTGCCAAAAATAAAGGAGTGAAATCTAGTATGCATATAAGAATGACCCAAGTCCAGGACTTGGTTCATTCTTACATTCATATTATAGCACCCTCTCTCTTTTTAGAAGACATTTACTATAGCAACTTACTATGTATACGATTCAAAGACTGACCCAAGTCCATATGATTACAAAAGACGACCCAAGCCCATACATATAAAAGGACCACCCCACAAATCAAGTGAAGGTGAATTATGAATAAAAATGTACAATTAAACTTGTATTTACGATGTTGTCTTATATATGATAGTACAAATATTAATTTTATTAGGAAATGTAAAAAAAAAAATAGTTTTTCCTGATTTACTCAAAATGACCTCCCATGGACTCGGGTCGTTTTTATATTCATATATTCAGTTATATGCTGTGTCTGATAATTACACAACTTGCAGCACAGTAATCATAACGATATAATTTATTTTATCTGACTTAATGTTCACACTGTAGTATGTAGTTCAATGTTCAGGTTTGTGTGTGTGTGTGTGTGTGTGTGTGTGTTTGGTTGGGGGGGGGTCTGTTGAAGTACTAGTTTATTCTTATTTATCACTGTAGTACAATACTACTTAAGCACATATCCGTTATGCATGTACACTTTGCTACATATGTCAACAAATCATTAAAAATACACTTAAACCATAAAAAGGCTGGGGGGGGGCGGAATCCGCCGCCCCCCTAGAACGTTTCAGCGCAAATGTCTGCCGATGTGCGAAGCAGTTGCCACGGCGTTTCATGACTTTATTCTCTCGAATGTGGCGCATCTTTTTGAGACAAATTTTGCGACGTCCGGGTATGCCGGTTCCCAATTAGCGTAACGATTTTGTACTTGCATGTCACCCCAAAATCGCCTCATAAAACACTGATTTTGTGTTAATTTCAATACAATCTGTGTTTTCAGCCAAATCATAACTGTAGACTAATTTACTTTATTGCGTTGAATTAATTTACTTTTGTGCTGTTTATAGATCGCCAAAAGTGTCCCCGACAAATTTCATCAAAAAAACAATAGAAAACAAAAAAGGTTAAAAAAACAAAGAAATACATCAAGACATTGAAAAAACAATAAATACATAGGGAAATCAATTTTGATCCCGGATTTTTTTCAAGACTTGTAAGATGCTAAAAGAGTGTCCAGACACAAACATGAGCAGTGTTGAGCTATTTAATTAGCTGTTACAGCTTAACTTATGATTTATGCATAATTAGCATAATTAATTGACATGAAATTAATCCTGGTAATTAACTATACAGTTTGCTTAGATTACAATGATGGGTAAAACGTCGTTGCCGAATTTTTCGGCGCCGAATCCGGATCGAACGGCCGAGATCTCGGGGGGGGGGGGGGGTGCGGAATTCTGCCCCCCCCCCCCCAGATTATAGCATAGCCAAAAAACAGCCCAGCCGTGGATTAGGGTTGAAGACACATTACTTAATAATTTAAAGCTCCAAAAATAAACTTAACATCATATCTTATATCATATTGGTCAACAACACCGGTGTTGAATTTGACACCTTAATTTTGCATTGTGTGTAACGTCTCCTCAGACGGCTACTCAAATGGAGTGCTTTACTCATTTCTGGAAATGTTCTGCACACCTGATTGACTTAATTCATTCATAACATTCTGGTTTACATCTACTGCACACATATTCACTATCTGTATTTACACCAGGTAAAAGTGACAAGAGTTGACAATTATCAAATATCAAATTTTGACAGCTTGTAAAATGCATTACTTGTTATCGCCAAAAGTTCATGCTTGATTCACAGTTTCTATTTAAGTACATTTAGATACATGCACTTTCATTTTTGGCGAGAGTTGTATTGGTGAAGAGGTCGTCTCTTACAAATTTTTGGGCGAGAAGGAATTAACCCTGAAATTATCTAGTACTATTTGAACAAAAATCAAAAATGGGGTGAATAGTTTCACTTCACTGAGTTGTTTTTTCTCCATTTGGGTTAGTCCTAGAGATGAGAACTCGGTGGGAAAAAACGTACACTTAGAAGAAAGGTGATGCATAGGTTTGTCTAAAATATTGAAAGTAAAAGTGATCCCACCCCCGCTTTTCACTATTAAAAATACAAACGTGTCAAATATTGCACAGATTTTTAAATTTCTTACAGAAAATAAACCTTTTCTCTTATTCCATCAGTTTTATAATGGTGGCATGGTCTGATCAAGAAATCGGAAGTTGTTTTGTTGATCATTTCAGAACCAACTCCTGTCTACATCTGAACTAGACAGGACATCATTACCTCTAAATGACATGATTGGGGGTAGTCCTCGACTTGGCGTAAAATTATTCTAGCATCAAATAAACTATGCGAGGATTCTATTGTGAAAATCTTGTAGTCAAAAGTTGACTCATTTTAAAATATCTTCCATCAATATTCCCTGTAACAGACAAATCTGTAGTGTAGCTTTCTATGGGGTCTAATTCTCTCGGGCCTCGAGAGAATTAAACTGCTGGTTTGTTCATGCAGCTGTTGGGTCTTCGGTATATCTTTCAACCAGTTTGGATCTAGAGACATTTTTAATTTTTCCCAATCATGTCACTGAGCTTTAACCCTATATTAACTAGGGGGGGGGGGTCAATTTGACCCCCCCTCCACGAATTTCGCGACTATGCCGCCACGCAAAATTTTTTGACTGCGTCGCTCACTGACTTTTTACTTTCGAGTTTTGCGCATCTTTTGAGACTGTTTACGCGAAAATCGGACATACTGTTACGACGCTGCGTGATTTTTTTATACATGCATGTCAACCCCAAAATCGCTCAAAAACGTGATTTCATGTACAAAACCAATGGAAATTGTGTTTTCAGCCATAAATCATAAATGTATGATTATTTTTGCTTTTACTGGTTGAAATGAATTTATTTTATGCTGTTTATAATTGCAAAAGTGTCCCCAACAAATTTCATCGAAAAAACAATAGAAAATAAAAGGTCAAAAAAACAAAGAAATACATAAGAAATTCACAAAACAATAAAATACATAAGAAATTAATTCCAATTCCGCAAATGTTTTTGTAGATAATTGTTAGAAATGTCAAAATGAATATCTTCACCAAAAATTCGCATTCTACTAGCTGTTTTTTAGTGAGTTATAGCCGAAAGCAAAATTTCATACACTTATTTGCATAATTAATTACTTAAAAATAGAAAAAATAATTTTTTTGAAAATTTTACTATACAGTCCTGTAGTTTACATCCGGCACTATGCGCACGCAAATTTTCGCGGCGTGCCTGGCGTTTCTCGCTGAGTCGTTAGCTGATCGCGGACCGAGATCTTCAGGGGGGGGGGGGTCAAATTGACTGCGCCCCCCCCCAGTAAAAAACCAGGTGTCTGAAATAGCCCAGTTAAAATGGTTAAATAAAGCAGCATATGAAACCCAGACAATCTTGCCTGTACTCAAATAGAATACAGAACAAATGAAAAGAAATACAACAGTGAAAAGATTTTGAGCAAAATTTGTTTGAACCTGTTCAAGAGTTTATGCAATGTTTAAGTTATATTTAAACGTTTTTTATGGAGGATTCTTAAATTAGCCAACTCTAGCACTTTTGGGAATGAAAGTTTGTGAGAACTCCCCATTGGCGTTTGTACACAATTTTCATTAATCTGATTTTTTATGAAATATCTGATTGCCCCTTCTTGCTTGTTGTAAAAGTATGTCCAGAAAAATGATTTGTCGTTTTTCTTCCTGGAAGAGAATTTTGATTACCTCACAAACTAACATTTCAGTGAAAAACATAAATTTATGAAAGTTTTTTGTATCAAAACAATGGGGAGTTCTTTTAACACTTCATCTCAAAAAAGTGTAGTGTTGCGCAATTTAAGAATCTCCTACATAAGGATTATGTAAACTTGAAAATGTATGAACTTGTTGAAACGGTTCAGATCAAAGTTTTGTTCAAAACTTTGACCAGTTTTTTCTCTTATTGGTTATCTATTCTCTGAACTGCAA